>QEPC01012948.1:1528891-1539067 GCA_003113815.1 Sphenodon punctatus | reverse complement strand
CCGTACCGCCCCATTGGCCACCCTGGTTTTAGGCGAGGACAATGCCTGGGTCAGCCAGGTGAGGGCTAGGCTTTGCCATATGGGTCTTGTGCTTGATGACCTCCATTTACTGAGTTTTGGGGCCATTAGGGTCCTTTTTTTCCAAAGGCTGGCCGATATCTCCTCCCAGGAGGAGATTGCCGCCCTCAGAGGTATGTCCTCGCTGACACTGGTCATGGAACTGTATGAGTACCCCCTTGCCCCGGCACTGTATCTACTCCATCAGCTGAGCCCCCAAGTTTGTAGATGCTTTGCCATGGCTAGGCTGTGTGTTTTCCCCTGCGGTGCTACGGAGAGCCAATTTAAGGGGAGGCATTCGCTAGTCCCCACCTGTGATTGTGTGCTGCGGCTCCCGGATACTATGGAGCATATTGTACTGCACTGCGAATGGTATACAAGTTTGCGCACCAAGTGGATTCTACCTTATCTCGACCCGTCTCTGAGTGACCAACAGGTACTGGTTTCGTTATTATCTGGCTGAGAAGGGACAAAAACCAGGGATGTGGCCCTCTTTCTTTACAAGGTTCTGGTACTAAGAAAGGGGAGGGAGTCCATCATATGCAAGGAAGATGAGAGGGAGGTTCCTAGATTACTCAACTCTGGTCTCTGATTCTAGCTGGGTATCCCTTGGTCTGCTTATTGGATATTATGGTATTTACTATTTAATGTTTTGTTATTTTAACTGATGGCCTGGTTATTCATTCAATTATTTGGATACTTTATATATTTGAGCCGTATTGGCTTGTGTTTTTGTATCTCACGTTTGTGTTTGCAATGGCCATTGGCCCCGCAATAAAGTTGTTGTTGTTGTTGTTATTATTATTATTATTATTAATAAAGGTTCCAACATAAAAAATTCAAACACATTTTTTTATCCTCAGCAGAAAAAAAAAAAGCAGGGGTAGTGATAGGAATTATAAACATAAAAAAACTATTAAGGACAGGGATGGCCACTTTTTGATGGTTAATGGATTATTAGAGGGAGAAAAAGTATGCCTGGTGAACCTGTATGCCCCAAATGATGCAACAGGATCCTTCCTTCAGGAAGCCATAGGAAAAATAATCGAAAACAGCTACGGACTAATCATAATGCAAGGAGATTTAAACACACCTCTTTCCCACTTAAGTCATTCAAAAGGAACTAAGCTAAAACAGTGGCAGGAAAAATTGTAAGGGAACGAACAACTAAATAATCTGTGGAATTTGCTCCCGGAGGAGGCTCGGTTGGCTCCCACTCTTCTGCTATTTCGTATGTAAGATCTGGCTGTTCCGTCAGGCTTTTGGTGAGGAGTAGGGTGGGGGGTTTCCCTGCATTGTTTCAAATTTTTAAAATTGTTTTATTGATTGTTGTTTACTGCCCCGGGCTGCCCTGTGGGCAGGAGGGGTGGGATATAAATTTTAAATAAATAAATAAATAAATAAAATAATCTAACAGATGCGTGGAGATATTGGAACCCCAAAATAAGAGAATATACATTCTATTCCCAAGTACATGATTCAGCAACAAGGATAGATCACATTTGGATAGAAAGAACATTAATAACAAGATTATTATTATTAAACATTTATAAAGCGCCAGTAGCAACCTGGCGCTGTACAGAACATAAATAGCTATATTCTTCCAGTGGTCCTAACAGATCATCACACCATAGTCTCCACGATAAAGTGGGGAGGAGGCGGCCCCACATCAGCACGTGGCAATTGGATAAGGCCACAATTAAAGACTCAAAAAGCAGGGAAGTAGTGGCAAACAATATAATGGAATACTTTGATTTCAACTCAAACTCTGTCTCCTCCCCACAAATAGTCTGGGAAGCAGCAAGAGCCACTACCAGAGGGGTTTGTATAGCAGTAAGAGCCCAGAGGTGGAAAGGAAAAAGAGCATATATCTCAGACCTGTATACACAAATGAAAAAGTTAGTATCCATAAATAAAACTAACCCTACCCAGAAACTAAAACACGAACTGATAGAAGTCAGAAACTTAATAAACATACATGAAATAGAAAAGACAACCAGGCAATTAAAATTTATCAAGAGTTTTTATTTTGAACACAGTAACAAAACGGGCAAAGTCCTCGCAAATGTGGTTAAGATACAAAAGAATAAAGCAAAAATATTGGAAATACATAAAAAGGCAAAAAATATACAAACACAGAAGAGATACAGGCAGCATTCTTGGAATTCTATACAATACTTTACTCTTCCTCCAATCCGGATCCTGGAAAAATAAAATCATTCTTAGAAAAGTATAAAATACCAACTGTGAACAGGGCCGCGATTCTCCCGTGGGTCTGCGATTCGCAGATTTCCCGCAGAATTCCCCTCCCCCTGTGGAATCTCATGCCCTGCTTACCCCAGCGCAAAATTTCTAACCTGCTCTGGGGAGATGCGGGGCAGGAGATTCCACGGGGGGAGGGGGATGGACAAACCCTCGGGGCTTCCCCTCCCCAGCCTCTGTCAGGTTGGAGGGGCTTGCCTCCCCCACCCCTTCCCAGTTTAGAAAATTAATTGACTTAGTAGTGACAGCGACAGCAGCTGCTCCTTTCAGCGCGCTCGTCCCCACCTGGCTCCTGGCCTCTTCTTGGCCGCGCCCGACAAGGCCTCTCAGAGCAGCGCAGCCAGATGATGTCATCTGGCTGCATTTCCCTGAGAGGCCCCGTTGGGAGGGGCCAGGAACTGGATGCGCACAAGCGTGGTGAAAGGAGCGGCGGCTGCTGCCACCACCAGGTCAGTTAATTTACCGACGCAGCCTGGGGGAGGGGTAGAAGCCCCTACTCTGGATTTACCAGTGGGGGGTGGAGGAGGAGGAGGCAAGCCCTGGCTGCCCCTCCTTCCCCCATCATGGTTAATCAGTGCAGTGAGGCGCAGAGTCAGGCCCTGGGCTGTCTTGACTCCCGCGGAATTTTTTAAAAAATTCCACGGGAGAGTCGGCGCCCTGACTGTGAATCCCANGTTCAGGGCCCTTTGGCCCCGCTGTGGGGTTGAGCGTGGTTCACTGTGGTTGAGCGTGATCTCGTAACGTCTGAAAATACCCAAAGCCAGCGCCTTGAATTGTGTCCAGAAAGCTATATGTAGCCAGTGCAGACTCTGGGGCATTGGTATAATGTGCTACCGGTGACCTGTTCCCGAAAGGAACTGGGCTGCCGTGTTCTGTACCAGCGATGGCTTCCAAACGGTCATCGAGGGGGCAGCCCCGTGTAGAGCACACTTTAGTAATCTAGCCTTGAATGGATGAAAACATGGATGACACTGGCAAGGTCTGAATCGGAAGCAAGAGGCCACAGCCTCCTCACCTGATCAAGCTGGTGAAAAATGCTCCTGGCCAGAGCTGCACAACCTGATGATCCGGACGCAGCAAGGGGTCCAGAAGCACTCCAAGGATGCAAACCTGAGTGGCTAGAGGGTGCCAGACCCCATCAATAAGGGGTTTCCCAAGCCCCTTCAAGTAACAGGGCCATCCACCATCATCACCTCAGTCTTGTCAGGATTCAGCCTCAATTGACTTGCCGTCATCCAGTCTCCAACTGCAGCCAAGTAGTGGGTAAGCACCGAGACTGCAGGTTCTGGGTCGGATGAAAAAGAGAGGTAAAGCTGGGTGTTGTCAGCATATTGAGGACACCTCACACCAAACAATCTCACCCAGCAACCTCATATTGTGAGGGCTGGGAGGCAGGCAGAGGGATCAGGACTGTTGGGACGCCCGAGGCCCCCGCTGGTGCCGCGCCTGGCCCCAGCCTTCCCCCCTCATTCCATGCGCCTCCGCATTGCCGATTGTCCCAGCAACCGGCTCGAACACGAGCGCTGTAGCGCAACCCCAGGCGATGCCCTCGGAGGCGGGGCCACGTCCCCAGCTGGTGCGCCGCTCTGCATGGCTCCTAGCACGCCGGGTGTGTGTGTCTTGCTGTTCATAAACCGGCGCGGGGGGCTCCCCCGGCACCGGTAACTGGAGCTGAGACTGGCCACTTCTGAAAGCTAAGTATTTAGTTGAATCTTGTGGAATTTGATTGTGAGTGGGTGCTTGTGTATGTGGGTAGTGTGGTTGGGTATTGATGGCTGGGTTCCCTATTTGTTTGTCCCTGGTATAGTTTTTGTGAATCTGTGAGTGCCTGGAGGAGTGAGTGGAGCGTGCATGTCCTGCCCTTCCCCTGCCCCCCTGGGCTCCTTCCCCCATTCCCAGTGTGTGTACCCTCGTTCCTTCCTATGCCTTGGTCCTGGGCCCTTACCCCTCACCAATTCCCTCACTAGTTTCCCAGTCCTCGTCCTTCCCTGGAGTGTGTGCTGGGCGCAGACCAGTAGCGGGTCCCCCCGGCCCAGGTCTAGTTTCATGCTCCGTGCCCTATGATGATAGGTGCCCTGTCTCTTGCAGACACATAGGGCCACAATACTGTCCTGATGGGCAGTTTTCCCCTTTACACTGGGGGCAGAGCATACGAGCAAGTGGAATAAGGGTGCTTAGAGGGTACTATCAGGGCCCCCAGTTCTCCCTCCCACTGACACACATACACATGGAACCTTGCAGAACCCCAGAGGGTGTGGTCATGAGGGATCGATGAGTAATCACCCCCATTGAGACCCTCCCTACAGGAACAAATGGAACCACCTAAGAGCAGTCTCGCACACCAGGTCCCACAATCATGTCCTCCTCATGATCAACTGTAGCAAAGGCCACTGAAAGATTTAAGAAGATCACAGGGTACAGTTCCCCTTGTCAATCTCCAGACACAGATCATCGACCAAAGCCTCAAGCGCAGTCTCTGTGCCACGCCCAAGACAAAAGCCAGACTGAAAAGTTTCCAGGGATACGAGGGTGTTGAGATCAACCTGGAGCTGTCAGGCAATCACTCATTCAATAACCTAAAAAGGGAAGGTTAGAGACAGGGTAATAGCTGGCCAGGGAGTTAGCATCCAAAGTTGGTTTCTTAAGCAGAGGCCGCGCAACTGCACATTTAAGGGCACCTGGTATCTTACCTTCTCAAAGAGTAGTATATAGCTAGTAAAACATTATTGCTAATCTACATGGAAAGGTTATAAACAAATGTGAAGGAAAATCTCTTAACAAATGAAACTTTGCTTAAGTCTGTAGAGGAAAAAATATAATTTTAAAGCATAAGCATAAGTCTGGGTAGCCATGCTGAAAACCTGGTTTCGGTATTTTAAGGATCTTTAGCAGATGACACAAAGGAAAATAAATGTATTTTCTTAGAAAAATAAATGTATGTGAAAAGTAATGGGAAATCCTGCTAAATAAATGCCTAGTAGAGAAATAGGTTTGGGAAACAGAACTCTGTTAGCATTTTTACCCCACCCTTCCCTGAAGGCTCATGCTGGCTTACAAAGATATAAATTACAATTAAAACACAAATCAACAAAAACACGCACTCCAACCCCATCCCACCAACACCTTCCACCTAATCCCTACCTCCTCCTGCCAAATGCTTTTCTAAAAAGAAAGATTTTGCACTGCCTCCAAAAATGCCCAGGCTCAGACTCAAATGGACCTCCGGAGGGAGCGAGTTCCACGGTATTAGGGCAGCAGCCAAGAATGCTCCTCTGTAGGCCCTATGGAAAAAAATAGCAGGTCGAACCCGCAGGAGAGTGCCCCCAGCTGACTGCAGGGGCTGTGATGGAGCATGGTAGGACAAGCAGTCCTTCAGATATATGGGGCCCATTTAGGACTTTAAAGTTCGAAACCAGCATTTTGAATTGTGCCTGGAAAGCTATTGGTAGCCAGTGCAGACTCCAGAGCATCGGTGGTGTGTGCTCCCTGTGACCCGTCCCCGAAAGGAGATGGGCTGCCGAATTCTGCACCAGCTGCAGCTTCTGAACAGTCATCGAGGCCAGCCCCACGTAGAGTGCATTGCAGTAGTCTAGCTTCGAGGTGATGAAAGCATGGATGACAGTGGCCAAGTCTGAATCAGAAAGAAAAGGCCGCAGCCTCATCACCAGATGGAGTTGGTGAAAAGTGCTCCTGGCCTAGTGGGGGCTCCGCTGGGGATGCTCAGAAGGGCCANGACAGGGCTGCCTGTTGTCACCTTTGCTTTTTGACATAGTACTAGAGGTGTTAGTGTTAGCCATTAGACAGGAACAAGAAATTAGGGGAATAACAGTGGGTGATGTACAACATAAAGTAGCGCTATACGTAGATGACATGGTTTTGTTTCTAACAGAACCGACTAAAACTGTACCCCCACAATAGAGGAGTTTGGTAAGATCTCAGGATACAAGATTAACTATGAAAAATCTAACACACTTATAGTGGGAGCAGAAGGAGAGCAAATAAATAACATAAAACAAACAATCCCATTCCCAGAAAGGGAAATAGGTATTAAATATCTAGGGGTACAAATAACCAAACAAGTACAGGATTTATATAAGGAAAACTTTATACCACTAATTAAACAGATCAGAGAAGAAATACAGAACTGGAGCAAACTAGCAATGTCATGGATGGGAAAAATGAATATTTTAAAAATGATAACATTACCCAAAGTATTATATAAATTTATGGCACTACCTATCACTATACGGGACAGGTTTTTAGACAATGTAACAAAATAATGCTAGAATTCATTTGGAACAACACATTCCCCCCCCCCCATATTCGAAAAAAATCCCTGCATGGGCCAAAAGAAATGGGAGGACTTAACTTACCTGATATACAACTTTATTATAGGGCAGCAGTACTGAACGCATTACCTAACTGGTATAATGGCAAAAAAGCCCCTTCCTGGATGCTCCTAGAAACACAAATATTACACACAAAAATTTCAGATATTTCCTCACTGACAAAAGGAAGATTAATAGAAAGATATGGAATGAACACCCCTTTGCAGGGGTAGCAATAAAAGAATGGGAAATAGTACTAAAAAAAATAAAAGGGAAAAGAGAAGTCTCGCCTTATACAGATATCCATCGATACCAATCAGACACACTGGCATGGCTCCTAACCTACAGAAAAAACTAAAAGAAAAAGGCATTAAAAGAGCGGGCCATCTTTTTTCTGGGGGTAAACTTCTAACGTAGCAGAAATGTGAGGAAATAGTGCAGGGCAGAGTGGATGTTTTTCAATATGCTCAACTTAAAAAGCCTCTTCACAGATAAAGAAGAAAATGAACGCTTTAGTAGAGGCCCCAATGACATTGAGAAAACAGTGTTTGAATACACGGCTAACAGAGGTAGATTATCCAGAATATATCAGGGACTACAGAAAATATGGTTTAATGGGAAAAGTATATATATAAACAAATGGGAGAAAGATTTAAACAAGACCATAGACGCAAAACTAAAGACAGCAATCTGCAATCATATGCACACATGTACATCATCCCTACAATTTAAGGAAATTCAAATAAAGTTGGTAACGTGATATTACCTTACAAGATGGGTGGCACTAATGGGGGTCTCTGCTGGAGGAACTGTGGAGAGAGAGCTACATACATGTATGCATTGTTGGTGGAACTGCACAGTGATACAACCACTGTGGAGAGGAGTGTTGAATTTAATGAATAAAATGACTAAGGTAACAATACCATTTAGACCCGACATTGGACTTCTGGGTCTATATCCAAACTCAGAACGGATACAGAGATATGCCACATCCTGTAAAAAGATGTGTCTGGCACCTATCAACTTGATAGTGAGAAAATGGAAAGCAGAACAGGAACCTACCATTCTGGAGTGGATGAACTTGATGTGGTGGTACTTCACTATGGAGAAAATGGTAGCAAGTATCAAAGATAAGAGAGAGGACTTTGTATTGACATGGCTGCACTGCATGGACATTATGCAGAAGGACGGGGCTAAGAAAGATGAGATGTCATTTCTATTTTATTTCTATATATAAACAGGAATTGAAATAGTACCTGGTAAAATTAATATATCAGTTAAAGGGTTAAGGTTTAAGTTAAGTTAAATAGTTGTTATATGTGAAGAGGGGAAACCCTCAACAGAGGGAATAGACATAAGTAAACACAAAAATGCAGGTGCACACCTACCAGGAAGTAGAAACAAGCTATGTATAAATGAGAAATGTTAAGAAATGGAAGCAATGTACCTGTAAGAACACAATATTGATTTGTGATATAGATGTGTAAAAAGAAAAGAAATAAAAGACAAAAGTTTTTTTGTTTTTTTTTTAAAAAAAGGTGAAAATGGGGACACCCTCTGTGTTTCAAAACACTTGGTGCATAAATCTGCTCTCATAATCAGGGCCCTGAGCCAAATGCGAGTTTGCGATTCGTGGATTTCCCACATAATCCCCCTCTCCGTGTAGAATCTCCTGCCCTGCTTCTGCCAGGCTGGGCAGGGTTGGGGAGGGAGGCAAGTCCTGGCAGACACCCTTTCCCGCCCCCAACCAACGCAGCTTGACCCAGCGTGGTTAGGGTAGGGGTGGAAGACAGGGAACTGTGGAATCGGGTCCTGAGCCTCCCAGACTCCCGCAGAATTTTTTTTTTAAAATTCCACAGGTGAATTGGGGCCCTGCTTATAATAGTGTTAATCAGAAGTAACTCCAGTGAACTTGTAAGTTAAGCCAGTGTACTTGTCATCTAAACCTCTAATAGGCTTGTCATCTAAACCTCAGAGAGATTCAGACATGTTTTAGAATGTATCCTATGATGTGGAAGAATTTAGAAATTTAGGGTATGATTCTGTTAACATTTGCTATTAACAGTAGTGCTTATTACTGTGATTACTAGTGGTAGTACCTGGTATTTGGGGGCCAATTGAAGTGTGTGCATAGGAAGCATGTATTACAGATGGTATGCACATGCTGCATGCACACCCTGTGCATGGTGCATGTGTGCATCTTGGATCAGACCCTTGGAGAATTGGGCCATTAGAAGAAGAATATTATGTCTGCTCATTGCAGGAGTTACAGCAGTAAATTACTAAACACAGTTGCAGGCGTTATGCAGGTAAAGCTCCACATGTTAGTTGATCTCATGAAGATGGGCATAACTGCAAGGTGCCCTAGTGCAAGATAATATCTTTTTGCTGCTCTGACACACAGCAGTTTACTGGGGTTAGAAAACATAGGATCAGGGGAAACTCAGTTGACTTCCTTTAGGTTTACATTTTTTTGGTACAGTATTTCCTTCACATCAGTGACCGACAGTAACATTTGCCTCTTTCAGTAAAATATGAGAAAATGTTTGTTTTGTTACATATGCACGATTCAAGGTTCTAGTTTCCAAACTATGAAGCCCTAATCAGCCTGGGCTCTGTATATCTAAAACCCCGCCTCCTTTCCGATGCTCTGTCATAGCCCCTAAGTTCAGCTGAAACAACTCTCCTACAATTATCATCGGTACACCAAGTTCATACAGCAAGGATGTGCAGAGCGGTACTGCTCTTGGTGGCTGCTCTGCAAATATGAAATTCCCTTCCCCTGGAGGTTCACCAAAGCCTGAGCATTTTCCAGAGGTAATGGCCAAACAAAATTTTTACAAACATTTGGCAGGCAGGGATAGGGTTTTTAAATGGTTTTATTGATAATATACAGTGCGTATATTTTATTTCTTGATTTATTTAAACTTTTATGCCACCCTTTCCATAATGGCTCAGGATGGCTTATAATTGATTAAAAACTCTTAAAACATTAAAAAAAAAAATCCAACCCAATTCCTTCCCCAGGAACACTACCCCTAATGCCTTTCCCCAACCAACCCCAATCCCTTTCCCCGCCTACCAAATGCCTTACCAAATAGAAGTATTTTACACTGCCTCCAGAAGATGCTCAGACTTGGGCTCAAGCAAACTTCTGGGGGAAGAGAGTTACATAGAACTGTGGCAGTGTCCAAGAACACACACTTGTGCACCCCCCCATCCCATGGACAAGAGTAACAGATGGAACCTGCAGGAGGATGCTCCTCCTGGTTGGCTGCAACAGAGCATAGTAGGATAGGTGATCTTTCAGATATATGGAGGCAGGTTGTTTAGGGCTTTAAAAGTCAAAGGGTGATTTCAGACATTACGGGCGGGCGGTTCACCACAGTGAACCCCCAGGGGGGGTGAACATCACAACCACGGGCCGGGGTGGAAAAACGACCCAAACAGACGTGACGGGACCGGGACCACGGCTGGGAACCGGGCCGAACCATCACGGACTGGGGCAGCACAACAGACGTGCAGCCGA
>QEPC01012948.1:1502663-1516898 GCA_003113815.1 Sphenodon punctatus | reverse complement strand
ATGCCCTCCTCGAGGTCCCCCGAGTCTTCCGGGGGACCACGCAGAGGAGAGCATTCTCGGTGGCGGCACTCCCTTCTGGTGGGGGCTCGGTTGGCCCTGGATCTCCCCTTGTTTAGAAGAATGTGTAATACCTGGCTGTTCCGCCTGGCATTTGGTGAGGGGAATGGGGGGTGGGTAGGGTGGTTTTGATTAGGGGACTTGGGTTGGGGTGGGTTCGCGGGTTATTCTTGTCCTCCTTTTATGAGTGGTTTTAATGGGTTACTGTTTTAATGTTGTTTTTAGTTTTTATTGTGGTTTTATCTAGTTATGATTGTAAGCCGCCCCTAGCTGCCTGTGGCAGGAGGGACGAGGTAGTAAAACCATTAAAATAAATAATAGTTTCACTTGTACTATATTCGAAAGAGAAAAAATAAATAAATATATACTTGAAGTTCATTTTTAAGTTTACATTACACAACTAATTTCTATATTTATTCTCACAGTACTGGCTGGATCCTGCAAAGACCCTTGCAGAGCATAAGGAACTAATAAACAGTATGTATTTCTTTTGAACTTCATAAAGAAATTATTTGAAGATGGAAAGACAACAGAGGACACCACATGTGGTGAGCCTTGATTCTGTAGGCATGACAGATTCATAGTCTCCTGAGATGGATCAGTATTGCAATTCATAGCTATATCAAAATTACACACATTGTGTCTTGAGGCTCCTTTTACTGACTCAAGGATGTTTCTGTGATTCAAGTATTCTTTGGGATAACAGGAGTACTGAAACATCTAAATGGCACAGTACTTAGAACTGCATATGCTTTGATTTCTTTGCAAAGTGAGAGTAACTATATTTTTCCTTTTGTGAGGAGGTAGAACATTATAGGGCTTAACATTTTTGCTTAATATTTTATATGATCCTACATAATATTGTCATTTTGAACCCTGTAATTTGCATCATTATTCAGTAGGTTAGTATTAATCCTTTAATTAGCATTTGGAAAACCCTTTTTGTAAGAACATTAATAGTGGAAAAGTAAAAATCCGCAATCAGTTACAGCACTTGGGTCCCATTTTCAAAAGTAATTTGTTCCCATTAGCTGTCATTGAGCTGGCCCCAATTTTGGATGTTCAGCAGTTTTGAAAAGCTAGCCATATATAGTATATTATTTATTTATTACCATTTGTAACCCACTCCCTCCTGCCTGCTGGCAGCTCGGGGCGGCGAACAACATATATTAAAGAAATATATAAAATACATTCATAATAAATAAACGTTCATAATAAAACAACTGAAATAAAATATGCAGATTTTAAAATTATAAATACAATTACATTTTAAAACCAATATATTAGTAAGCTAAACCATTACCTGCCATGGCCTTAGTTGAGGATTCTACTATTCTTTTGCAACAATAAATGTCATTACAACTGTTTTAAAATAATCCTCTTGAATAACAGCCACATATTGTCCCCCATGGGACAGGAGTCTTCTAGCAGGTATAAAAACAATCAAGGAAGCAGAAACATGAACGGTGAACTTAAGAGTAGAAGCTGCCATTCAGTGTTTTGGGGCTTTTTTTTTTTTTAGATGAAAATACATTGACCAGTGAAACTACAAAACTTCTACTATGTAGAACTGCTCCTGGTGACAAGTCTTTGCAGGATTGGGCAAATCTTGTAATTTGTCCGTTCCATCCCACACAGATACCCTATTAAGTCACTTGAATTAATAGAGTCAGTAGAGTCAGAAGAATAACTGTAGGATGGAGTTTGCTGGATGTTAATGGAGAACTAAAGTTAATTTTATGAGTGCATTTTATTCCAAATATTGTATCTAGGGTTTCCATATCTCCCTTTTAAAAGAGGACACTTATGAAAAATACATGTTGCAGGGAACCAATGCAGCCCTACATCATGTATTTTCATTTGTATCCTCGTTTTAAAGGTGAGCTTTGGTAACCCTAATTGTATTAGATAAAAGGGACATAATTAAACATTTTCATTACAGTGACTCATGCACATATAAGACAGGATTGCACTCTTACACATATTTACATACAAACAAATGCCAATGTCCTCAGCTTTCTTTGCCAGCATTCTTTATTTACAAGCTACAAAGCAATCACGATTCCGATCTTCCGGCCTTGATTCCATTTTCTCCTGTTAGGGCAGCCTACAACTTGTAGTCCCCTCGAGTCTCTTCGTGTAGTGCTAGGCTTCCCTGAGCGCTCCTATACCATGGGGTGGCAAACATTTTCACTTCTATGGACCACTTTGACAATTAGTGCAACCTGTGGACCAGATAGGAGTTGGAGTTGGAGATGGGAGTGCTTAGTGGGTTTGCTAAGGAGGGGGTCCAGATCATGGATCTATACCATGGGTCCATCCCCTATTGTTGAGTGCATGCCTCTGCTCCCTTCCCATGAGCTCACTCTTTCAGTCCTTGGGGATAGGCATTAGATCCATGGACCAGCCGGAGGCCAGATTTGGCCTATGGTCCAGAGTTTCCTCACTCCTGCTTTGTACCTTTGTCGCTTATATGAACCCCTGATGTGCTGCTTCCCTAAGCTCCCAGACTCTTGCTCCCATGTGCTGCCCCAGCTAAGGTGTTTATAGCTGTTCACCCTTCTGCTGGCTGTACGTTCCCTCCCTTTCTCTGCAGTGGACTAATGGCATTCTCCACAGTATCACTTGCAGTAGTTAGGGTGGCCTGTACCCAGAACCTAATCCTGCAAATATTTAGGAGATTGATTCTAATTGGATGTAATCTGTCTTAACTATATTTAAAAAGTGTTTAGAGACCAATCAAAACAATAAGAAAAAAACACACCAAACAAGACTCAGTGCTAATAAATATACCAACCAGACAAGCAAATGTATTACCTTGCTTTAAGCAGTCCTCTTAACTCCTCTTATGCCCTGAAAAGGCAACAAAGTCAGAGACTTTGCTGGTTCTAAATATTTTTACATGGAAGATATCTAGGTACTGTAGTGATGACCAGTAATAAAAGACTTTAAGTAAGATAAGAGACTGCCTCACAGTGCTTTCGTAATGAAATGAATTTTAGAAGCATGCACTGCAACAAACAAATTGTTTTTCTTTCTTATAGCTGGACCACCATATACTCTGTACTTTGGCGTTAAATTCTATGCAGAAGATCCATGTAGACTGAAGGAGGAAATAACCAGGTACAGTATAAATATTATTTAAACACAGGTGACACGAATATGGTGTGCTCATCTTAAACATTCAGTAACATTTAAATGTGTAACATATATGCAATTGCTGTGCTGCCTTCATGCAAATAATGAACGAAGCTAAAGCTTACATTGTTTACTAAGAATGCACGCTTAATATGCCAACATCGGACTGAATCTCTGCAGTGATACAGGAACAAATATCAGACTGTGTTTTTCTTTCCTCCCTCCTCCTCCCTGCCTCCAGCGATATATTGTGCTGCTTGGATTCATAGTCTACTGTGGTGGATCTGCTGTGAAAGAGATTCTAGATTACCTTTACTGTTTACTTGAGTATCCAAGAAGAGATGAGGGGAATGACTTCCTTTTTTTTTGTTCATGGCTTCAGTTCCATGATCATTTTTAAGTGAAAGTTTCTCCAGCTGACTTGAAAATATGCAAAAGGAGTCAAATAGCCAAATAATGTGTGTGTGACTCATTTTCAAAACAGATCACGCCATACATTGTTGTGTATATATAAATAGTGCATTTCAAACACTGTGTTTTATTAGTGAAAGGCCCTAAGCACATATTTCAGGTTCACAAGGAAAGTAGAGTCAGTTGATTGTGCTACAACATAGGTAGGCATAAGCAGTGCAACAATGTGCACTAGTACGTTTGTGGAAACATTCCTCTTTTGCTATGCGAAAACACCGTCCATTAGCGCATGGATCATGGATTGTCAGATTTCAGACTTCACCCTCCAGTTAGTTATTTTGTATTTTGTTATTAAGGGTTAGTTAACCTATATTAAGCCATTTAGCTCACCTGTGAAAAGAATAACACATTGGTGTTTCTACACAGGGTACTTCGCCTGTATTAGCTAATACATGTTAAATCTGTTGGAAGAAACCAACCATGTAGACAAACTGAATTTGTGATAAACATATGCGTCTTAATTTCCTTAACTCACAAAAAGTGGTAAATGGTGAAAAAACAAATATTTTTATTCCTGTACTACTGTGAAAAGGGAGGATTTTTTTTCATATTAGCATTAGTTTTTCCTCATGATGACAAACATCTCTGTTATGAGACGATGCATATTAAAGGAAAAGCTAATATTGTTATGGCTCTGTACAGTGACAAAGTACAAAGTAGCTGCAGTGTAATGCCCCTTCTGCCCCGAAAGTTTGATATAGTTTTCCTGTACTTTTCCAGAACCACTTTCAACCCTGCTCACAGGGGAAAAAAGATGGCCCTGGGAAGAGAACATCGGCAACAGAACCTGCTGTGATTACTACTCTGGAAGCAGGTTGGATTCATATCTGTAAAATGACAATTGAGGACTAAATTTTCCAAAATTGCATTTGGTTTGCTTATAATATAAGGTCACCATGTTCTATTAGTCACATGCATCTAAGGGAGAAGAAGTTTGGACACACCCAATACATTTTCAGTGCAAAACTTGTACTTCAATAAAGTGGCTGGTGAGAAGTCATAGGAAAATACAAAGCTCATAACAGTCCCCAACCAGTTCACATCTAAAACTGCATGATCGTATGTAGTCAGACTTCTGAGTTTTATTTCTGTCTCCTCATAACTTTAAATGTGCTGGGGAAAAAGCAGCTTTTTCAGAAGGAGAATATTTATGCCAGAAACCGGTCTTCCACCTAGCAAGTTTTAAAACTATTTAAAAAAATTATTCTATTAACTTTCAGTCTTAGGTATGCGGTTCCAGTGTTGTTCTTCTATTGTCAGTATTTCTTTGTGGAATATGGATAACTGATTTTTCATTTTTAATATACATTTCTCTGAAGACTATTGTTATCAGACATTCATGCTCCTCTGTATTTTTAATATACAGTTCTCTGAAGACTATTGTTATCAGACATTCATGGTCCTCTCACTTCCATGTGATTTCTGTTCTTGAATAGCAAAAACCTGTCAAGCCCATAACCCCTTCACACCAGAAACGAATGGCAGTTTGTAGGCCAAAGCAGATGCTGAAATGATCAGCATGTAATATCTCCTGCAGATGTTTGCTAGAGCAGTATTTAGCCACTATTGTCTGCAAATGAACAATTATGGGAAGAAGGCACAGGATATAGAATCCTGGGTGAAGCCAAGCCCTCAAGTTTACCAGTTAAATATTTGAAAATCTCCACAAATGTCACACCAGATTCTTGAAACTGGTAACATCTGAGAGGCTGTGCAGACAGCCCTTGCTAACCCAAGGGAGAGCAGTCATTTGCCCACCCTCCAGGCTGGTGACAATCTGAGTTGTAGTCCTCTTTACTAGGGAGGATTGGGGTACTGCACTATTGTCTGGCTGTGGAGCCCATGATGTTTGTCGGCTTATCCCTGGAAATGCTAGGGTCCCTGGCCACGGAGTCCTAGGGGACCAATTACTGTGTTCACTAGTTAAGAGCGATTTCCTTGAGGGCAGATATCCAAATCCATGTTCTTGTGCTGTGGCCCAAGAAGCTGCAACGTACAAAGAAATGCATCATAAACTGATTATATGGAAATAACACAACATACCTAACCTGCTGGGGGCCCTGAAAGGAAGATGAAATAATCCTGCACCCTCTCTAGCCAATTTTGAGATTAGGCCAAGCCCTGTCAACATGCAACAGTTAATACATTTCCCATAGCAGTTGCAGCAGCAGGCCACGTTCTTTCCCTGCACATTGGAGGGTGGGTGGGCCAAACATCTGGCAACCTACCTCCTAAGAGTTGTCATGGGTCTTCCATATCCCTCCCCCATTGCCTCCTGAGTGGACTGTCCTCAGCCTGACAATAATATGACTGGTTTGCTGGGAGCTCTAGGAAATAGAATTCTGGGGGCCCCCACCTCCTGCCCGAGTGGATAAAAACGTAAGTGCCATACTGGTCAGACCAATTGTCCATCTAGTTCAACATCCTGTCTGTGAGAGGGATCACCTTTGGTTGCTTCAGAGAAAGGCATAAGTCATAAGAGAGTGACTCATTTCCATTCCTGCTGTTCACTCACTGCAACCAGTAGTCGGAGATCTCATCCTCTGACCAGTTTGACTAATGGCCATTTATGAATCTATTCCCCAAGAATTTACCCAATCCTTTTTTGAACTCAGTTATGCTATTGGCCTTTGCAGCATGAATGATGGCAATGAATTCCACAGCTGTAAACTACTATGACTCCAAAGTTCCTTTTATTTAGTGGGAACCTCCTAATTTAGGACCCAGCGTTGTGTCTGTATAGCTGGTGTTATTGTTTTCCACATGCATCACTTTGCACTTTCAACATTGAATTTCATTTGCCAATTTATTGCCCAGTCATGGAAGATCCTTCTATAATTTTTTGCACTATGCTTTGGATGTAACTATCTTGAATATTTGATATCTGAGTGCCCCAATTGGAGGGTGCCCAGCCAGAGCAATGCAGATACAATATTCCCTTCTTGCCTGTCCTGACCTCACTGCTTCTTGCTACTCTTTTCCCAAGACACTCTGCTCCCTGTGAAGCATGGCATGTGGGATGGGCTTCCGCAGCGAATGTAGTAGGAGTTCTTTAGGTACAAGTTTGGACAAGAGGCCTCATCCCTAAGGATGAGTGTCTTGTGCAATCTGCTGGTTACTGCTCTGTCTCATTACTTCAGTGGAGTTGAGAGTGTTCATCATCGCCTTGAAGTTCCTTTTTAAAAGGTGGTCTTTTGGACTGCAAATAGTGTAATTCAGCAAATAGTATAATTTTAAAAATTTCTATTTATTATAGTATTTCTTCTGAAAATGCACTCCGAGTGAGCATGTGGAAGCCAACATTTTAAAGTGTGGACAACTAAGATATAGCTCCAATTTTGTATTTTGTGCTGAAATCTAAACTTTACTACCTAGATATGTAAATGCAGAATTGTTCAGCCGGTTTTCATTACCACAGTTAGAAAACTGGGGCTTTCTGTTTGAATGTATAGTAGGTTTGTTCCCTTTTGCATTATTATTATTATTATTATTTTATTATTATTTTATTACAAGCATTTGTATAGTGCCAGCAGTGTACCTGGCGCTTTACATAGCAATGAGATAGATGCGGTCCCTGCCTACGGCTTACAATCTAATAGACTAGGAGCGGGGAGACAGGGAGCTTATTGTCTGAATAATAATTGAAAGCATATTTTATTCTTTGTGCTTGCACAGTGGCATGTGCAGTTTAGTAGAAATATGAACATTACCAGTTGGTTCACTACTTTTGTAATATTTAGCCCCAATTGTTCTTTTATGCAGAAGATGTCTATTTTAAACAACTTTCTCTGCTGGTCCGTGCCACATATTATCAGAGCTGTTCCCTAATAATGTATAGTTTTTGAATACTACTTTGCATGATATGCTATCCCATTGTGCTGTCAGCAATGTACAGTTAAACTGAATGTATTTTGGTAGTACTGTAGTTCATTCTGCACTAGACAAACAGCCAGATAATTAAGACTTTAAAGTGAAAAGTGAAGGAAAGCCAATAAGCAGTGTCAATGTGCACCTCAAACTTGAGGACGATAACTTGACAACACACAGATTGTTAATTCCTATTCCTCTTTCAGAGGAAGATAGCATTTTAGGAAGAACATGGAAAATAACCTGACTGGAGGAGTTGCGCTTATTTGGAGGGTGGGGTGTGGAAACTGACTTAGAAAAATAATATACCAAAAAAGAACTGTCTAGCTGAAAATATCCATATCCAGGATAGGTGTGGAACTGGATACTAGTGGCTGAGATGCAGGCTGGCTTACACCTATGGAGGATGGACAGAAGTTCAGACAAGGAATCTTTCATCCAGAAAAATGTGTACCTGGAAGTTTGTATTTTAGAACTTGTATTGAGAACTTCCTAATGATTCTAATGAGCCCATTTGTTATAGAAGACAGAACCGTTCTGGGAAGGATACATCAGCTGATGTTCCTGATGAAAAATAACCATCTTGAAAGAGAAGGTGCAACTAGCGCATCTGCATACTTGGGAAATAAACCACAAAATTAGTACATGCCTTGCTCTATGAAATAAAGTAGTGTCTGACTAAGGGAAAGATCAGTATGTAAGTGTGAGTAAAAGATTTTGCCTGTGAAGTAGAGATGTCGTATAAATGGGGTACATGGTACTCTTTTTCAACAGTTTGGAGCTCTGCCCCCCCCTGCCCCCAGTAAAACAATATTCATAAACACTTCTTTTCAATGAACTAATGTATCTTACAGAATTGACAAGGACCTTTTGTGTGATGAATTGTTTTCCTACTGGATTGACTCTTATCCTCATCTGTTTTGTGCATATTATTTTGCAGGTACCTCTGTGCTCACATGCTAAAAAGAGAGGTTATCAAACACATATATTGCTGTTTTCATGTACACCTGAAGGTGTGAGCAGCTTGCTCACTAGATGCTTGTAGGAAGCTACTGCAATAAATGTTAGTCAACAGTGGAACTTTAAAGGGACATAGTTAATCTGAAATTTTGTCTATTTAAACAGCAGCAAACAAGCCTATTCCTGTCCCCACAGTCCTGTTGGTGTGGCCTTTCTAAAAGTCCTAAGTGGAGTGACCGACCGTGCATTGCTGTGCTGCCTGTGGAGCAGCCAAGGCATCAGATAGCAACTCTGATACTGTTTGCTCACTGAGTTAGTCTGTCTCCAGGCTTTTCCCTGGTGCGAGGGAGAATTGTCCTGGGCAAGGAGTGTGTGTGAAAACACAGCTATCCTGGCCAGTGAGTTGAGAGGGTAGTATATAGGCTCCACATCTACCCACCACTTGCATTGAGGGAAAAGAGCAAATGTAGTGGCTCTGAGGAACCTGCTTTCCTTCCCATATTGCTACCTGTGGTACAGGGAGCCAATGCAAGAGACTATGGCTGCAATCCACAAACCACTTACTCCAGAGTAGCCCTATTGCAACTCTCACTGTTATGCTGGTTGGGCCAAACTTTATTGGATTTACAAATCCGTTTTCCTCTTGATAATTTTTTTCTTTCCTCTTCGTTGATTTTAATAACAATTAAAAAATTCATACACACTGAGGAAATGGCCTTTCAAAAGGGGAGCTGACTATACCAAGTGTTGTCAGATGCAGAGAAGAAACAAGCTGGGAAACAAGAAACAAGAGATGTTACTAGATGTTATGTATAACATTTATCAGGAAAAAAACCTTCTCTAACGGGAAGTCAAATCTGAGGGAGATGGACTACAGAATTAAAAAAATAAAATAAAGTATTGAAATAGCAACTTTTATTTTCTCTTTGTTTTAGGTATCAGTTCTTTTTGCAGGTGAAGCAAGATGTCTTACAAGGTCGCATTCCCTGTCCTATCAACATTGCTGCTCAGTTGGGAGCTTATGCAATTCAGTGTAAGTGCTTTTTGTCAACTGATGATGTAGTTCTTTTGTTAGCATCCTGCTTTCCCAAGTTTTGACCCAAGACTTTTTTTTTTTTTAAATTGTAATGATTTAGAGGATTATATATAGATGCTGCCTCAGAAAAGATTACGTAGTCTATTACATGCATAAAATAATTTATAGTTGTGGTAGGTTTGCAGCAGCCTCTATACAAAACTGCTTATCTGCCTAAATATTGTCATACTCCCACTATAACAGTACTCAGGTTTAATGCACATTTGCTTGAAGATAATAAGGTGGGGTATGTTTTTTCCCAGAGTGAAAGGTTTTGGTCTTGCATACCATGTTAATGACCTTCCCCTGTCACCAACTAGCTGATCAAGAGCAGATTTCAGGAATGCATCATAATGCATCAAAGATATTTTGCAACATAATGCATCAAAGATATGCATCAAAATTTAACTCCTTATAAGAAATATTCCATAAAACGTTGGCTGCCTATATATGGTTTTCTCATCTTTCAGCTAAAAGCAGATGGCTAAATATAAAATCTGGGGACAGTTAAATGAAGATTATCCATATTATTAGTAATTCAAGTATAATTCAATACCAGCTACTAACATATGCATGAATACTTTCCCTTTTATCTGGAGCACCTTTTTGAGGATAGTTTTGATTCCATGCCCATTCAGTCTTTGACCCTCTGTTCTAAGGTCGCTTTTAGACGAGCGGTGCGCGATTGCGCATCGCGATTGCACATCGCGATTGCACCTGTCTCTTATACACATCTAGATGTGTATAAGAGACAGGTCTAAAAGTGGTCTAAGCCTCACCACAAGCATTCGTTGTAATGCTGAGGGGTTTCTCCGAAAAACTGGAAAACGGAGGAGACTCGGTGGGTGGAGGTGTGTGTATCTATGTAAACGGCCACACACCCACCTCCACCCACCACTGCCAAACACCCATCCCCCGCCACCTCCTTCTGTGTAAAAACGGCCTTGATATCCTGTTTCTTAGCCTCCCATTTCAGTTCCTCCTACAAAATGTATTACTAAAGAAATTGCAAATGCCTTGGCCCAATTTCCTGTTGAAGCTGCACTGGTTATCTCTCTTTGTAAACAATGGTAGAAATGTTTCTCTCTCATAAATACACCTCCTCTTTGAAATAACACCAGTACAGTAAGAACAGAGAGTCCAGTAGCACTTTAAGGACTAACAAATATTTGTTAGTGCAATACTTTTTGTCAGCACAAGTTGACTTTCTCAGATGCATGGAATGGATAGGCAGTTGATATATATGGTTACAAGTGATGAGATTAGTTATAGAAAGGAAATAGTTTACACTGAAAGGCAAAACCTCTTGATCCAGATAGAAACCACTCCCAACATACTGATAAGTGGTAATGACCCATTCATTAGGTGATGTGCCATTCATAAGAAGATGTGGAGGAATGTAGGTGGGTGTCAGATCTAAAAGAACAGGGAAAACTTGATCAGATCCAATCACTTCCCAACTCATATATGGGGGGGATGTCCCATAGATTAGGAGAACTGGGTGGAAAACATAGGCTGGAAAGTACAAAAAGTTACAAAGGGTAAAACAGCTGAATAAAGTAAAGGTACAGTTATTTTACGTAATGTGACAGGAAACCCAGATCCAGTACAGTAGTTTAAAGAAAAAAAAAATGATGATGGTTGCACTGTTGAGATGACAAATGTAGTCTTGGGTGAACTGGCCCTACTCAGCTCTATTTTTGTAAGCTAAAATAAATACAAATAATGTTACGTTTTCTAATTGAAGGGGGAAAAAATGTGACGACCTACCTACTGTGTGATCACTTGAGAGATGGGCCGTTTTCACATTGGCTTGGGGTGGGGTGGGGTGGGGGGATGGGTGTGTTCATGCGGTGTGTGTGTTCCTTTACACGGAAACACACCCATCTCCTCCCACGGGGCCTCCTCCATTTTTAATTTTATTAAAATTTTAAAAAATAATTTCCGGATGGCCCCGTCGGTGTGTGGTGGGTGTAGATGGGTGTGTGCCGGGAGCACACATGCACAAACACCCACCGCCCATGGTGTTTACACGGGTGCACATCCATTCTTTCCCCTCCTCCCCCCACCGGAACACCCAGCAGTGGAGGCCAGGGTTAGACAACTGGTGTTTTATTTTTATTTATTTTTCCTTACATTTATATCCTGCACCCTCTAGCCAATGGCGATTTAGGGGCAGTTTAAGAACCATGTTCATTGCATTAGTGCTTAAGAACCAATCAAGTATGGGCCTGTTGTGCTAGGCATTGCGCAGACATAGTAACAGGGCTTGATACCCAAGTAGCAAGAGACAGGAGTGGAGGGGGACAAAACAGGACAGGGGAGGGGTAGAAAATTCAACACAGCCTTGCTATATAACACACTGTGTTATAGCAGCATACCTTTTACCCCCTTTGGCTGTATTGAACCTGGCAAATCATTCAATCCCTTGTTATAGTGCACTTTTGGTTGTTACCAACGTATTGCTATAAAGAACAAAGAAGACCCAAGAGGTCTGTAGAGAGGAGGAAGTTTGGTCAGTCGTTGTGCTACAGGCCCTCTTGCTCCTGTTTCAACCAGCTAAGTTGAAAGTTCTCTCTGTACCTTGAGCTGTTTGACTCCTTGCTGGAACGTTTGTCCCAAGCAACATGTTTCGTAGGTGCTGCACTTTGATGGGAGATGGCCCCAGCCTAGACAGGTCTGGATCTAGAGGTGCTGTGAGCTTGTCTGAGACCAAGACTTCCCTCACGTGTAATCCCTAGCCCTGTGCTGTTTTTCTGTTGCTCATGCTTGGGCTGAAAGACTGAATGTTTTGTGGAATCTAAACATGTTTTCTGTGTGTACTCTAGCTGAGCTTGGAGACTATGATCCGTACAAGCACATTGCAGGCTATGTATCAGAATACCGATTTGTTCCAGACCAGAAGGAAGAGTTGGAAGATGCCACTGAACGGACACACAAAACTCTGATGTAAGTATTCGGTTTTGCTACTAACTTTGAATGAGAAATTAAGTGCCAAATTCTAATAGTAAAAGAAAAGCACTGTCCCCAGCACAAAACATTTCTTCCTTCCTCTGCATGTACATCCTTCTTGTTCTCCTTCCTTGTCTTGCTCTACAGTCTTCTGGCGTGCTCAATGACCAATCTCCCTTCCATTCTTCTGGCATCTGTTGGTGGAAATCGGCTTCCCCTACATCTTCTCACTTCAGGGGCTGATGAGATTGGCCACTTCCCCCTGATTCACAGAGGCACAGAACTTTCAGGAGGCCCAAGCTTTCTCCTCAGGGGCAGAGCTAGTCCTAACCCAACCTGTCCCAGAGCCTATGTTTATCATGTGTGCCTGGTGCAGGGCATTAGGGGCAGGGGGTGGGGGGGTGTCACAGGTGGTCCTGTCCCTAAAGATGGCACCTTCTACTGAATTGGTGGAAGCATTTGACTCTTCTCAGAGATCTACCTTGCTGTGGATTAGGGGTCAGTGTCCAAACCCAGAAAAAAGAATTTCGGGGAAGGGTGGGACAGGTGGAGAATTTTTTGGCATATGCTCCTAGGAGTCTCCAGGAAGTCAAGAGGAGGGAAAGGGGATTGCTGCTGAAAACATCAACTTTGTTCTCAGGGTAGGAAATAGCATTTAAGTCCTGGCTCACTTTCTTCCTCTCCGATATCCCCACTCTCATCCTCGGTGACCTCAACATTCACGTTGATGTCCCTTCCCAGCCCTCCATCTTTCGCTTCCTCTCACTAGCCACCTCCTTCAACCTCCAGCTTTGGACCAACTCCCCCACCCACGCTAATGGCCATTCTCTTGACCTCGTCTTCTCTAGGAACTGCTGTCTCTGATCTCTCCTTCGATCCTCATCCCATCTCTGACCACTTCCTTGCCTCTTTCAATGTCTCCCACTGTCCCCCCTCCTCTTCCCCATCTCCACGCCCCTTCCGTGACCTGCAGGCCATTAACCCTCTGGACTTTGCCTCCTCTCTCTCCCCCCCCCTTCTCCCCTCAGTTTTCTCCTCCTCCTCCCCTGACTTTGCTATTTCTACTTTCAATGCCTCTCTCTCCTCCACCTGTGACTCCCTTGCCCCCCTCTCCTCCCGCCCTACTCGCTCCCACAACCCCTGTCCTTGGCTCACCCCCAGTATCCGCCACCTCTGCTCCTGCACCAGTGCTGCTGAACGCCTTTGGCACAAATCCCACTCTCATGCTGACTTCCTTCACTTCAAATTCTGTCTCTCCTCCCTTACTTCTGCTATCTCTCTCGCCAGGCAGAATTACTATGCCTCCTGCATTGAATCGTGTTCTCGGGACCCACGCTGCCTGTTCTCCACCTTTGACTCCCTCCTCAAGCCCCCCTGTCCTCCTCCTTCCGCTTCCCTTTCTGCTCAGGATCTTGCTTCCTTCTTCACCTCCAAGATAGACAAGATCTGCGTCGACATCGCTTTTCACTCCTCTCCTCTCCGCTTCCTACTCCCTCCCATCTCCCTCCTCTCCTTCCTTCTCTTCTGTCCTCCTTCCCTCCCACCTCCCTTGAGGAAATCTCCTCCCTGCTCTCCTATTCCAACCCTTCCACTTACCCCCTTGACTCCATCCCCTCCCGCCTCCTGACCTTCATTGTTTTCACTGTCGTCCCTTCCCTCCTGCACGTCATCAACCACTCCCTCTCTACTGGCTCCTTCCCCTCAGCCGTCAAGCA
>QEPC01012948.1:1463355-1501697 GCA_003113815.1 Sphenodon punctatus | reverse complement strand
TGAATGTTACACTCCTTGTCTCTCCCTCTGTTCCCCTTCCTTCGTATCTGCCCCCCCCCCTCCGTCTCTCAGATTGTAAGCCCTAGGACAGGGACTGTGTCTATTCAATTACTTTGTAAAGCACCAGGTACATTGCTGGCGCTATATAAATGCTTGCTAATAAATAATAATAATAATAATAATTTAGGGTTGCACTTTTAAACTATAGTCACATATGCCATCTTCTCCTCTCCCATTGCACACACATTAACCACCCATTTATCACGAACAATTGCACTCCCCTCATGGAAGCTTAAGTCTACTGTTGTCTACTGTTGTCCCTACTACTGCATAATAGTGGAATGTATCCTCTAACAAGCATGCTTAAGGTTGCATGGGTGTGGTGTAACTTGTGATGGTAAATGGGGTAGCTGATGTGTGTGCAGTTGTAGGGGAAGAGATGAGATGTGAGTGTAGGATAAAAAATTGTTTGATAAAATATCTGTGAGTTTGCAGAACAGTAAGCATGTTCCCATTCTTGATGGGGGTTTGGAGAAAAAGGATATGAGCAAGTGAATAAACTTAAGTTCCATTCTATGTATTTTTGGGTGATTTTTATTGCAATTGAGGGCAAATGACAGGTGTGAGCAATCCTTTTAAAACTAGCAGAAGCATTATTTGCTAACTACTGTCAAAATGCCAAGCTTGCCTGTCTTGTACCAGCATGTTCCAGAACATTCTCCACCCTGTTTGTGGAGTCCTTTACTTTAGTGTTACATGGAAGTGATTTTTAAGAGTGCGTATATTGTAGTAGCATGGAGCATAGTGTGGTTTGAATGACGTATGTTAAGAGAAGTCTTAAACTTAGATCCCTTCGTTTTCCTAATTTGACATATATGATTGTAGAAGGGAAAAGGCTCCTTGTCACTTGGGGAGATAGCTGGTTTCAGTGGGGTAACAAGCAACACAGTGAAGAGATCTCCCCTTCTGGATTTTCCCAGTAGCAATGCTGGTTGGCACTAGCTGGGAATCTGCCCAAATCTCATTGTACATTCTTCTCTTTTCCCTAATCTGGCTTTCTGATATGCTGCACATTTTCATTTTGCTAGTGCATAACTTTGTTTAAAAAAAATTCCTTGGGCAAAAGATGGAGATTTTAAGTGCTGGTGATGAGTTAGTCTTTTGGTACCTCTGAAGGTGAAGGAAGGCATCTATCTTTAAATTACAAGATTAGCACTTTTGCTTGATATTTCTGCTAACATAATAAAAAAATAAAGTTATTAAAATAGTTACCAATGTTGACATCTAAATTCTATGTTGCAATGTGGAATTAACATCTTGATGAAATGTGTGGGGAAATTCTTCAGGGGCCTTTGTACATACACACAAATGGGGATTGTGCTCCTGGTGTTGAACTCCTAGAACTGATCACCATAGCAGTGCTTAGTGCAGGGTGTTGGTGTAACATCACTGTATATTAGACCTGTGCTCCAGTCTCAGTGTCTATGCTGCCGCTGCCACCACACTGAGTAAATCTAGAGAATCCACCTGTCCGGGTTTTTCCCAGAGACTCCAGGATCAGAAAGGGGCATGGGCAGCCCCGTTGCCCCACCCCTGTTGATGTGCCCCCTTTCTCTGACCATATCTGGAGGGAAATGGTAACCCTAAGCGGACTGATTTCTTGGGTTGTGCCACAACTAGGTTAGGTAGGATTACTTGTCCCCCTCCTTCTTCCCTTCCAGTTTCCATTTAGGGTGTCCCCATCCAGTCTGTCCCTCAGGCATGTAGCCTGGGATTTGTTTTTGACTCCTCCCTCTCCTTCATGCCTTAGATCCAGGCTGTGGCCAAATCCTGCTGTTTTGCCCTGTATAATATTGCTAAAATCCAGCCCTGCCTTACTGTTACCACTGCGAAAACCTTCTTCCTTACTGGTCTCCCTTGCTCTGATCTCGCTCCTCCCCCCCAAAAAATCTCTGTTTAGCACTCGGCTGCCAAAGTCATCCACCTTGCCAGTCGTTTTGACCACATTCAGCCCCTTCTCCCTGTCCTACACTGGCTCCCTCTATATGAACGCATTCGGTACACGCTCTTGATCTTCATCTTCAAGGCTCTTCATGGCTTTGCTCCCCCATATCTCTCTGCTCTTGTATCCCACCACACTCCTGCATGAGAGTTTCGCTCCTCCTCTGCCCCCACACTTACCTGCTTGTGACTCTCCTGCTTCTCTAAACATCTTCGCCCTTTCTCTCTTGCTGCCCCCTATGGCTGGAACTCCCTCCCTGGATACATTAGTTTTTCTCCTTCCCTCTCTCTCCCAACTTTCAAATCCTTTCTGAAAACCTACCTCTTCCATCAGGCTATCCCTGGCTTGACATGAGTCAAACTGCATTCTTCTCCCTCCCTCCCCCCCTCAGAGTCTCTTCCCTGTAACTAAGTTAAGCACGTGCACCATTTTCTTATCCTCATTAATGTATCCTCATCTCTCCTGATGTTTACCTCTCCTTTGTCTCTCCCCCCCCCCCCTTCCTTGTCTCTCAGATTGTAAGCTCTTTAGGGTAGGGACCTGTCTATAACTACTGATTGTACAGTGCCAGGTACACTGCTGGCACTATATAAATAAATAAATAAATAAATAAAATAATGTAGCTAGTGCATGCCTCTATAGTCAGGGCCAACTTCAGAGGGGGACAGCTCTCACTGATGTCCATTTCTGTAGAAAAATATTTGTAGGACCTTCAGGGAGAAGGGATGCAACCAGGGGTGGGGGATACCTCACAACAACTTTTATCAGGGGACAGAATCTGTAGGCCTGGCTGCATGAGTCTGACATTATTTAATTCCAGTATTTGTTCTCCTCCTTATCCCACAGAAGTGGGACAGGCACTTCTGTGGGATAAGGAGAACAACTCAACAGTGTAGGTCCCAGCGTTGTAATGGTTTTGTGGTTGTGGACTCAGTTGCACATGTCTCTAAAGAATCCCTATTAGGGGGAAGAGACCTCTGAAGCTCTGTGAAGTAAGACTGGCAGTCTATAAATGTCTGGCACTATGAGATAATGTGATAGACAAGGAAAAGGTTAATAGCTGCAGTTAACACAAATTTAACGTGTAATCTGGCAGCACGAAGCAGACAATTTAGGCTCCAAGTCTCAAAACACCGTACACAACTGGATCCTACTGGACAGCACTTTGTGGGGCTAGCAGAAGGGCAACGCCATAGACAGAATGAAGGTGTGTGGCAGTATGAAAGAAGCTTTCACAGTTTTTTAGCAAGCTGTGTTGTTAATGAGTTATTTTAATAATGACTATTGAGTGGCTATAGAGAGGTAAGGCTCTTCTTTGTTTGCAGGGGTCAGGTTCCTGCAGAGGCAGAGCTGAATTACTTAGCAGTGGCGAAATCTCTTGAAATGTATGGAGTAGATCTCCATCCTGTGTATGTAAGTACTGCTTTTAATTAAAACACAACATTTTAAATTTAGTATCTTTATGAAAACTGTTCGAAACTCATATTGAAATCTGTAATTGCATTGCTTAACAGCCAAATCCTACTGGAATTTAACAAATCCAGAGGAGAGCATCCTTGGGAGGAACATGGATTAAACAGATTTCTACCTAAGGAAGCCTAATGGGCTTTGGATGAAAGAGTGGGGCTGTATTTCCATATAAAAGAAAATTAACTGTACTGAACAAACAATATGGATAACAAATCTAACGGATTTGATGTAAGTGCCAGTGCAAGATAAAAGAGGGTTATAATTGATGTGTTCAGACAGGAAATATGAAAATAACACCAAGAAGCCGAGTGCCTAAAAGAGTTCAAAGTAATGGCAAATAAAAGATAATTAATAGCTGGTGTGGGGTAGCTGTATGCAGAACTTCAGGGGGTTGGTTTAATATTCAGTGTGACAATTCCTGAAAAGTCAGGGCACAAAAACGTGCTGCTAGATCACTCAAACTTCATGTTTTCGTTATGCTCTCTGGCTTCTCCATCTCCTTAGAACAACATACATATATCGGAATTTGTCTTCACCTGAATGTTACATTGTTTCTTCAACCAGGCAATTAACTGATCTGCCTTGTTTCAATAGTTATGCTTACAGCATTGCTATATCAATTTTCTTAACAAACAAAACCTCAAATTAGATAAATACATTGAGCTGAGGTACTATAATATTATTTACTAATCTGTTTTATTAGTGAAATATTTTACTAATGTAAACACCTAATATAAATTTTAGTACGCTGAAAATCTCTTTAAAAGTAAAATTAAATCAAAGAACACCCCCCCCCCCCAAAAAAACCTAATTTTAAAAATCCCTGTAAATTTTTTGTTGAAAGCTGCATCGTCCAGAGGAGGAAGTCCTTCTGTGCTAGACTCGGGTTCTAAAGCACAGTATTTTCAGACCACACTCGTATCCTGTATCATGATACAGGATCCTGTTTCTTATAGGAATCTGAGAGTGTTCATGAACTAGATTTCTGAACATTTCTAGCTTAATCATATAAAAGCTGCTTAGTCAGGAGAGTTTGTCAGGCCACACAGAGAACCACAGTTGGATAAAAGATGCATTGTGATGTATTCCAGCTCTCCGCACAATGCTTGTCCCAAGTCAAAATGCTAAATTCAGCTATTAATATTACAAGAAAATAGTAAAAGGTTTCAATCAGGATCAAACCCATTGAGCAAGGTGCAATACCAACAACTACATATTAACATTTAAAAATCTGCCAGTGGAATTGAAGAGACACATGTCCCTTTTGCCAACTCCTTTGATTGGTGTACTGGAATTACACATCCATGATTACCTATCACTGTATTTTTTTCCATGGCTGTAGGACCCAGAAATGTGATCTGATCAGTGAGCCATGTGCCTTGATCAGTATGGGAGAATAAACCTACTGTTAGATTTCAGAAGCATATATGCTTTAAGTAAGTAAAGCCAAGCACACGCACCTGAGACTTCGCATCTGCTTGAATGTTTGTTGGTCTTCTCCCCTGTCTCTCCCACTGTCCCCTCTCCCTGTCTCCCTCTCCTTGTCTTTTAGATTGTAAGCCACAAGCAGGGACCGCGTCTATTTCTATGTTCTGTACAGCACCAGGTCACACTACTGGTGCTATATAATGTTAATAATAATAATAATACCAAATCTTAAGCGTGAAGTCTTGACTGCGATTATTTTATTTAGGTTCTGAAAGAATGAGAAGCAATTCAGCAAGAAAACTGTCATATTTCTCTTGTTGGTTATCAGTAGCCTATGGAAGCAGTCCCTTCAAAGCCCATTTTCTCCCATGAATGAGATCTGTTAATGTTGATATTCTGTAAACTTAGGGCTGTACCGAATAGGTGCACCAAATATTTGCCGCGTATTTTAGAGATCCGATTTGGGAGCAGTCCCAAGTTTTCAGGCCACCTCTTGGACCCATGGAGAATACTAAGCAAATTTCCAAGTGGCTCGAGGGGGTCAGAGTTGGAATACTTAGGGGGCTTCCCCTAAGCACCCCACCCTTGAGCCAGATAGGAGGCCTAGCAGGGGAGCAGGGCTGGGTAACTTACCTTCCGAAGGGGTCTTGTGCTGATGCGTGGCCTCTTTCCGGGTTGTATGTTTGAAGAAAACAACAAAACACAACTGTGCATGCTCAGAAAAGGCCTGAATGGCCCTTTCTGAGCATGGTCGTGCCTTTTCAAAGATGGCGCTGGCGTGCTGATACTGCCAGCACGATCTTTGAAAAGGGCCGAACATAGCATGCTCAGTTGTGTTTTTTTTTTCTTTAAACTTACAACCGGGGAAGAGCATCGGAGTGGGAAGATAAGTAACCAGCCCTGCCCCCCTGCTAGGCTCCCTGGTCCCCCTAAGCTCCCCACTCCTGACTCCCTTTCGGCCAGTGCTAGGGATAGCGCTCGCCTCTGGCCCACTTCCTTGTATTTGGCTGAGGTTTTCTAAGTTCCAATTTTTTGAAGGCCCTCCTTGGAAATTTGGAACTCGGAAAAATCAAGTCAAGTGTGTCAGTCCTCGGTGTTTTCTGAGGAAAACTAAGGACCGAGTTTCAGCACTACTGAAAGGTCTACAAATTTTGTCATTTGCCTTTATATTCTAGGGTGAAAACAAATCTGAATATTTTCTGGGGTTAACGCCTGTAGGAGTCGTCATCTACAAGAATAAAAAACAAGTAGGGAAATATTTCTGGTATGTACAACTTAATAATGCAGTCTATATTAAAATAAGGTGGTTATAAGGAATAATACATAGTGAATTTGAAGCAATTGGACACCAATTTGATACCAATAAATGACATTGCTTTTTCTTGTAAAAGCTCTTTCTAGGTTAAATTGTGTGCTCTATTCGTATCATTTTGAGGAATGGCAGTACAAGTTGCCATGTGTGGATGACTTACAGAAAAGTCTGCTTCATCCTTTTAATTTATTTTTGTATTTTATTTGTTGGATTTAAATGCCATAAAACTTTATCTTCTTCTTTTTCTTTCTTTTTAAAAAATATTTAGGCCTAGAATTACAAAGGTTCACTTCAAGGAAACTCAGTTTGAAATCAGAGTGCTGGGAAAAGATGTAAGTTTTTTTTGTTTTTGTTTTTTTTGTCTTTCAGATGTAACTTTTTAAAATTGCACATTAAGCTGTACAAGATATTTCACAAAATATATATACTGCAGTCACACTTGCAGCATTTGCTCACTTTCTTGTAGCCGGCTCGGTACAAAAAGGCTACAGTATTTAAAAACAAAAAACCCCAGAACAAAACCATAGCCTTTTACAAATAGATAAATAAATAAATCCAAACTAACAACCAAATCCCTAAACATTAATTCTACACTGTGACACATCTGTTTCCTGTTCCTCAAAATATTGCATCTAGCATGCTTGCATGCAGAGAGATGTTGCCTTGCTTCATCTCTGTGATGTGTAATAACAGGTGTATGCCCCTCAGAATCTTTTACAATTGAATCAACACACTGGAGTCCTGCCTGGATGCAAATATTTCTCCTCACACTCTGCACACACAGCCCACAAACGTCACACAAAAAGCACCTGTGGATACTCACACTAATACATGCAAAAGAACACTCATGGCTTTAAAAGTAACATTAATTAGTCAACCGATTCATTCTTCACCCCAGGGCAGTATGTTCATTTCTATGAGGTAAGGATTGATGAACCTGATTCTAAATGGACGCTGTTTCCCTATACAAAAAAAAAATAGCCAGCGTGCTCATCAAGAGATGAGCTGGCAAAACACTGACCACAAAAGCAAAATGTTCATGTCAGAATTTACTAATCACTGACTGTAAACAGTGGCCCTGGCCACTAGTGTTTCTATGCTCAGAAAGGCATACTGAAATTCTCAACTAACCAACTTGTTTTTTACAATTAACACTCACTGACTGAGCTTCACCTGATTTCCTCCCCCCACCATCCCAAATGTTTCTAGGGAAAATAAAAGTAGAACTTAACATTGTTTCAAAAGAAAACACACCTGCGTGCTTGTATTAATCTAGTGCCACTATTGGCTCCTAGCATGAGACTCTAATTGACAAAATACAGTTCGGTGCCTTGTTTACAACTAATAAGTTACAGCATGTTTGGAAGTGCAGTTTCTGTTCACAGGCAAGATTACCTATACAAGTTTTAACAACCTGCTTGCCTGGATATTGCTTGTATTGTTGAACAGTAGCTTTGGATTATGTGACAGTCTTAAGAATTATGGCTATACGAGAGTTAGGCAAAAGTCAAACTGCTCAGATCACCTTGCTCTAATATGTACATCTTGAGTCACATGTAAAGGTATTATAAGCTCCGTTACTGTGTGTTCAATTCATCCAGGGATAGAATTTCTTTAATTCCTATCCTGTGTTTTAAAATGGCAGCACTGGGATAATACAAAGTAGATTCCTTTTATACCCTCTTGTGTTACAATTATTGGGCCAACCAAAAAGATGTAAGTTTTTAATCTCAAATCTGAATAAAAAAACCAGAGTAATCTAATTAGCAGTTTGGTGTGTGTGTGTAGCTGGAAAGAAGCTACTTTTCTCCCCCTGCAGAAGAAAACGGAGGCAGAAGAAAACTCTTCGCTACTGTGCCTGCGTGCCCGGAACTAGCCCACTCCCTTCCAATCCATCTTCTGCCTTCAGACCATCAGGAGCATTTTTGTGATAGTTCAATTTTTTCTTTTCCTTTTTGGACTAGGATCAGCCTAACAACGGCAGCGCCCGCAGTTCCCTCCCCCGCCGGCTCAGAGGAAATGGAGCCGGCAGCGGAGAGCCAGGAGCAGTCTTCCTCAAACAGCCAAGACACGCAAGCAGCCTCCATGTCTTCCCTGGCGAGCTCGATGGGGGAAATCCTCCAGTCCCTAGATAGACTATGTGAACTCCAGTCACACGGAAAGAGGAAAAGGGTCTCTGCTAAAGCAAAAGACCCTCAGGGAGAGAACACAACAGGGCGGGGAAACGGAGGGTGAAAACCCCTCAAGATGGTGCCATTGCCCACCTTTTAGCCTCTCCTCAGACCTCTGGGGAAAGCTCGGCTGAGGATCAGCCAAAAAGACATAAAGACCAGGCCCAGATTCTGTTGGCCTCTGATTCTGACTCTCAATCAAGTCAGGAGGAGTCTGAGATGGAGGAGACGGGGTACCAAGAGCACCTGCCTGATCCCAGGGAAAAGGATAGGCAATTTCCTCTCTCTTGTAGAGGTCAGCTCTTGGCTCAGGTAGCCAAAGCCTTACAGTTTAAGGAAAAACCTTTAAAAGGTTCCCAGGAGGAAGAGGAAAGGGATTACATCTCATCCATACATGGTAAAGATCCAGGAGTGCCCCTGGATAAGGCTTTTGAGAAGTTAGTCTTGGAGGAGTGGAAGCACCCTTAAAAGGCCTACAAGATGAATAGGACCCAGGCTTCCCTATATTTCTTCTCTAGAAAGAAGGAGCTGCTGTTCAAAAATCCTAAGGTAGATGCAGCGGCTGTATCCCTTGCCAGACAAACAGTCTTCCCCACTGAAGGGGATTGTTATCCAAAGGATCCCACAGATAGGGCAATAGACTCAGTCCTTAGAAGGGATCTGGAGTCTTCAACCTCGGCCCTAAAAGTTAATATTATTTCTTCTTACATAGCCCGAGCCTTAATGTCTTGGCTACAAGAAGCCCAGGATCCTGAGATCTCTGAGAAGGAATCACGGATGTTGACATCACGCATGATGCTGGCTACAGCATTTTTAGCTGATTCCACCACAGATGCCATGACCTGGTCCGCCCGTGCAGTGGCAAACTCGGTCTCAGCGAGAAGGAGGCTATGGCTCAGATCTTGGCAGGGGGACATCACCGCCAAGAATCTCCTGGTTTCCGCCCCATATAAGGGCTTGAAGTTATTTGACATGTGTTTAGACAAGGTCCTAGCGGACGCTACAGATAAAATTAAACCCCAAACCTTCCAGCAGGTAGGGTCCAGGAGGAGGTTTTTTCGTGGCCCGCCATTCAAATCGAGGGGAAATTATGGAGCCTTTAGAAGATTCCAACCCCAGACTAACAGAGACTCTTCCAATAACTTCCCTTTTTGCAATAGGGGTAACAGACAGGATAGAGTTGACAAACAGAAGTTCAGAGGTTCCTCCACATCCCAACTTAAACAGGATTTATGACTCAGAGGTCTCGGAGGTAGGGGGCAGGCTGCAAAGTTTATCAGACCTCTGGGAACAATCAGTCTCAGATGCCTGGGTTTTAAATTGCGTAAAACAGGGCTACGCCATAGAATTGGTAGGGCACCCCAGGGAAAAATTCATCTCATCCCCTTCCTTAAACAACCAAGCAAAACACCTGGCCATGGTAGGGGAAATTCAGAGACTCCTACAGATTCGAACCATAGAAAGAGTTCCGCCAGAACAACCCAGCAGAGGTCTCTACTCAACTTTCTTTTTGGTAGCCAAGAAGGTAGGAACCTGGAGGGCAGCTCTAGACTTCAAGGCCTTAAACAAGGCCGTAAAGAAACAAAAATTCAAGATGGAAACAGTGTCGTCTATTTGCCAGAGCTTGAGGGAGGCGGACTGTGTCTACCTGCATGTCCCAATCTGGCCACCTCACAGGAGATTGCTCAGGTTCTGCTACCAACAGGCACATTATCAGTTCAGAGCTCTGCCATTCGGCCTATCCTCGGCTCCGATAACATTCACCAAGATACTGATACCTCTGGTGGCAAACTTCCTGAAAGAGGGAGTTCATCTATATCCCTACCTCGACGACATTCTGATCAGGTCTCCATCATGCACCAAGTTACTAACGAACTTAGATAGATCCGTACAGTACCTGAACCTTCATGGGTTCCTGATCAACAGGGAAAAGAGCCACTGCTCTCCCACACGCAGGCTGGAGCATCTAAGGGTAATCCTAGATACGATCTCCGACGTTGCGCGCATTCCACACTCCAGACAGCAAAAAATCCACATGCTGATTCGTCTTCTAAAACACCTGAGACGGATGAGATTGAAGACAGTAGCACAACTCCTAGGCCTGTTGGTTTCTTGCACCCGACAGGTGCAATGGGGCCATCTCTACCTCAGACCCTTGCAGCTTTTGCTTTGACCTATGTAAAGAGAGCTGACACTAGGGCTCAGTCTGTGGGTATCTATCCCTCAAGACCTAAGACGGTCAATGTCCTGGTGGTTAGGACCAGAGATGTTCAGCACAGGAACCCCACTCTCTGAGCTGGTCAGAGCGGTCATAACGATGGATGCCAGCCTCACAGGGTAGGGAGCCCATTCCGGCACCTACTCGGTCCAGGGACTGTGGAGCAAGAGGGACCAAAATTGCAGCATCAACTTTCTAGAATTAAAAGCAATCCGACTTGCTCTTGAGACAGCTTCTACNTTTTATCAGGGGACAGAATCTGTAGGCCTGGCTGCATGAGTCTGACATTATTTAATTCCAGTATTTGTTCTCCTCCTTATCCCACAGAAGTGGGACAGGCACTTCTGTGGGATAAGGAGAACAACTCAACAGTGTAGGTCCCAGCGTTGTAATGGTTTTGTGGTTGTGGACTCAGTTGCACATGTCTCTAAAGAATCCCTATTAGGGGGAAGAGACCTCTGAAGCTCTGTGAAGTAAGACTGGCAGTCTATAAATGTCTGGCACTATGAGATAATGTGATAGACAAGGAAAAGGTTAATAGCTGCAGTTAACACAAATTTAACGTGTAATCTGGTAGCACGAAGCAGACAATTTAGGCTCCAAGTCTCAAAACACCGTACACAACTGGATCCTACTGGACAGCACTTTGTGGGGCTAGCAGAAGGGCAACGCCATAGACAGAATGAAGGTGTGTGGCAGTATGAAAGAAGCTTTCACAGTTTTTTAGCAAGCTGTGTTGTTAATGAGTTATTTTAATAATGACTATTGAGTGGCTATAGAGAGGTAAGGCTCTTCTTTGTTTGCAGGGGTCAGGTTCCTGCAGAGGCAGAGCTGAATTACTTAGCAGTGGCGAAATCTCTTGAAATGTATGGAGTAGATCTCCATCCTGTGTATGTAAGTACTGCTTTTAATTAAAACACAACATTTTAAATTTAGTATCTTTATGAAAACTGTTCGAAACTCATATTGAAATCTGTAATTGCATTGCTTAACAGCCAAATCCTACTGGAATTTAACAAATCCAGAGGAGAGCATCCTTGGGAGGAACATGGATTAAACAGATTTCTACCTAAGGAAGCCTAATGGGCTTTGGATGAAAGAGTGGGGCTGTATTTCCATATAAAAGAAAATTAACTGTACTGAACAAACAATATGGATAACAAATCTAACGGATTTGATGTAAGTGCCAGTGCAAGATAAAAGAGGGTTATAATTGATTTGTTCAGACAGGAAATATGAAAATAACACCAAGAAGCCGAGTGCCTAAAAGAGTTCTAAGTAATTGCAAATAATAGATAATTAATAGCTGGTGTGGGGTAGCTGTATGCAGAACTTCAGGGGGTTGGTTTAATATTCAGTGTGACAATTCCTGAAAAGTCAGGGCACAAAAACGTGCTGCTAGATCACTCAAACTTCATGTTTTCGTTATGCTCTCTGGCTTCTCCATCTCCTTAGAACAACATACATATATCGGAATTTGTCTTCACCTGAATGTTACATTGTTTCTTCAACCAGGCAATTAACTGATCTGCCTTGTTTCAATAGTTATGCTTACAGCATTGCTATATCAATTTTCTTAACAAACAAAACCTCAAATTAGATAAATACATTGAGCTGAGGTACTATAATATTATTTACTAATCTGTTTTATTAGTGAAATATTTTACTAATGTAAACACCTAATATAAATTTTAGTACGCTGAAAATCTCTTTAAAAGTAAAATTAAATCAAAGAACACCCCCCCCCCCCAAAAAAACCTAATTTTAAAAATCCCTGTAAATTTTTTGTTGAAAGCTGCATCGTCCAGAGGAGGAAGTCCTTCTGTGCTAGACTCGGGTTCTAAAGCACAGTATTTTCAGACCACACTCGTATCCTGTATCATGATACAGGATCCTGTTTCTTATAGGAATCTGAGAGTGTTCATGAACTAGATTTCTGAACATTTCTAGCTTAATCATATAAAAGCTGCTTAGTCAGGAGAGTTTGTCAGGCCACACAGAGAACCACAGTTGGATAAAAGATGCATTGTGATGTATTCCAGCTCTCCGCACAATGCTTGTCCCGAGTCAAAATGCTAAATTCAGCTATTACTATTACAAGAAAATAGTAAAAGGTTTCAATCAGGATCAAACCCATTGAGCAAGGTGCAATACCAACAACTACATATTAACATTTAAAAATCTGCCAGTGGAATTGAAGAGACACATGTCCCTTTTGCCAACTCCTTTGATTGGTGTACTGGAATTACACATCCATGATTACCTATTATTATCACTGTATTTTTTTCCATGGCTGTAGGACCCAGAAATGTGATCTGATCAGTGAGCCATGTGCCTTGATCAGTATGGGAGAATAAACCTACTGTTAGATTTCAGAAGCATATATGCTTTAAGTAAGTAAAGCCAAGCACACGCACCTGAGACTTCGCATCTGCTTGAATGTTTGTTGGTCTTCTCCCCTGTCTCTCCCACTGTCCCCTCTCCCTGTCTCCCTCTCCTTGTCTTTTAGATTGTAAGCCACAAGCAGGGACCGCGTCTATTTCTATGTTCTGTACAGCACCAGGTCACACTACTGGTGCTATATAATGTTAATAATAATAATAATACCAAATCTTAAGCGTGAAGTCTTGACTGCGATTATTTTATTTAGGTTCTGAAAGAATGAGAAGCAATTCAGCAAGAAAACTGTCATATTTCTCTTGTTGGTTATCAGTAGCCTATGGAAGCAGTCCCTTCAAAGCCCATTTTCTCCCATGAATGAGATCTGTTAATGTTGATATTCTGTAAACTTAGGGCTGTACCGAATAGGTGCACCAAATATTTGCCGCGTATTTTAGAGATCCGATTTGGGAGCAGTCCCAAGTTTTCAGGCCACCTCTTGGACCCATGGAGAATACTAAGCAAATTTCCAAGTGGCTCGAGGGGGTCAGAGTTGGAATACTTAGGGGGCTTCCCCTAAGCACCCCACCCCTGAGCCAGATAGGAGGCCTAGCAGGGGAGCAGGGCTGGGTAACTTACCTTCCGAAGGGGTCTTGTGCTGATGCGTGGCCTCTTTCCGGGTTGTATGTTTGAAGAAAACAACAAAACACAACTGTGCATGCTCAGAAAAGGCCTGAATGGCCCTTTCTGAGCATGGTCGTGCCTTTTCAAAGATGGCGCTGGCGTGCTGATACTGCCAGCACGATCTTTGAAAAGGGCCGAACATAGCATGCTCAGTTGTGTTTTTTTTTTCTTTAAACTTACAACCGGGGAAGAGCATCGGAGTGGGAAGATAAGTAACCAGCCCTGCCCCCCTGCTAGGCTCCCTGGTCCCCCTAAGCTCCCCACTCCTGACTCCCTTTCGGCCAGTGCTAGGGATAGCGCTCGCCTCTGGCCCACTTCCTTGTATTTGGCTGAGGTTTTCTAAGTTCCAATTTTTTGAAGGCCCTCCTTGGAAATTTGGAACTCGGAAAAATCAAGTCAAGTGTGTCAGTCCTCGGTGTTTTCTGAGGAAAACTAAGGACCGAGTTTCAGCACTACTGAAAGGTCTACAAATTTTGTCATTTGCCTTTATATTCTAGGGTGAAAACAAATCTGAATATTTTCTGGGGTTAACGCCTGTAGGAGTCGTCATCTACAAGAATAAAAAACAAGTAGGGAAATATTTCTGGTATGTACAACTTAATAATGCAGTCTATATTAAAATAAGGTGGTTATAAGGAATAATACATAGTGAATTTGAAGCAATTGGACACCAATTTGATACCAATAAATGACATTGCTTTTTCTTGTAAAAGCTCTTTCTAGGTTAAATTGTGTGCTCTATTCGTATCATTTTGAGGAATGGCAGTACAAGTTGCCATGTGTGGATGACTTACAGAAAAGTCTGCTTCATCCTTTTAATTTATTTTTGTATTTTATTTGTTGGATTTAAATGCCATAAAACTTTATCTTCTTCTTTTTCTTTCTTTTTAAAAAATATTTAGGCCTAGAATTACAAAGGTTCACTTCAAGGAAACTCAGTTTGAAATCAGAGTGCTGGGAAAAGATGTAAGTTTTTTTTGTTTTTGTTTTTTTTGTCTTTCAGATGTAACTTTTTAAAATTGCACATTAAGCTGTACAAGATATTTCACAAAATATATATACTGCAGTCACACTTGCAGCATTTGCTCACTTTCTTGTAGCCGGCTCGGTACAAAAAGGCTACAGTATTTAAAAACAAAAAACCCCAGAACAAAACCATAGCCTTTTACAAATAGATAAATAAATAAATCCAAACTAACAACCAAATCCCTAAACATTAATTCTACACTGTGACACATCTGTTTCCTGTTCCTCAAAATATTGCATCTAGCATGCTTGCATGCAGAGAGATGTTGCCTTGCTTCATCTCTGTGATGTGTAATAACAGGTGTATGCCCCTCAGAATCTTTTACAATTGAATCAACACACTGGAGTCCTGCCTGGATGCAAATATTTCTCCTCACACTCTGCACACACAGCCCACAAACGTCACACAAAAAGCACCTGTGGATACTCACACTAATACATGCAAAAGAACACTCATGGCTTTAAAAGTAACATTAATTAGTCAACCGATTCATTCTTCACCCCAGGGCAGTATGTTCATTTCTATGAGGTAAGGATTGATGAACCTGATTCTAAATGGACACTGTTTCCCTATACAAAAAAAAAATAGCCAGTGTGCTCATCAAGAGATGAGCTGGCAAAACACTGACCACAAAAGCAAAATGTTCATGTCAGAATTTACTAATCACTGACTGTAAACAGTGGCCCTGGCCACTAGTGTTTCTATGCTCAGAAAGGCATACTGAAATTCTCAACTAACCAACTTGTTTTTTACAATTAACACTCACTGACTGAGCTTCACCTGATTTCCTCCCCCCACCATCCCAAATGTTTCTAGGGAAAATAAAAGTAGAATTTAACATTGTTTCAAAAGAAAACACACCTGCGTGCTTGTATTAATCTAGTGCCACTATTGGCTCCTAGCATGAGACTCTAATTGACAAAATACAGTTCGGTGCCTTGTTTACAACTAATAAGTTACAGCATGTTTGGAAGTGCAGTTTCTGTTCACAGGCAAGATTACCTATACAAGTTTTAACAACCTGCTTGCCTGGATATTGCTTGTATTGTTGAACAGTAGCTTTGGATTATGTGACAGTCTTAAGAATTATGGCTATACGAGAGTTAGGCAAAAGTCAAACTGCTCAGATCACCTTGCTCTAATATGTACATCTTGAGTCACATGTAAAGGTATTATAAGCTCCGTTACTGTGTGTTCAATTCATCCAGGGATAGAATTTCTTTAATTCCTATCCTGTGGTTTAAAATGGCAGCACTGGGATAATACAAAGTAGATTCCTTTTATACCCTCTTGTGTTACAATTATTGGGCCAACCAAAAAGATGTAAGTTTTTAATCTCAAATCTGAATAAAAAAACCAGAGTAATCTAATTAGCAGTTTGGTGTGTGTGTGTAGCTGGAAAGAAGCTACTTTTCTCCCCCTGCAGAAGAAAACGGAGGCAGAAGAAAACTCTTCGCTACTGTGCCTGCGTGCCCGGAACTAGCCCACTCCCTTCCAATCCGTCTTCTGCCTTCAGACCATCAGGAGCATTTTTGTGATAGTTCAATTTTTTCTTTTCCTTTTTGGACTAGGATCAGCCTAACAACGGCGGCGCCCGCAGTTCCCTCCCCCGCCGGCTCAGAGGAAATGGAGCCGGCAGCGGAGAGCCAGGAGCAGTCTTCCTCAAACAGCGAAGACACGCAAGCAGCCTCCATGTCTTCCCTGGCGAGCTCGATGGGGGAAATCCTCCAGTCCCTAGATAGACTATGTGAACTCCAGTCACACGGAAAGAGGAAAAGGGTCTCTGCTAAAGCAAAAGACCCTCAGGGAGAGAACACAACAGGGCGGGGAAACTGAGGGTGAAAACCCCTCAAGATGGTGCCATTGCCCACCTTTTAGCCTCTCCTCAGACCTCTGGGGAAAGCTCGGCTGAGGATCAGCCAAAAAGACATAAAGACCAGGCCCAGATTCTGTTGGCCTCTGATTCTGACTCTCAATCAAGTCAGGAGGAGTCTGAGATGGAGGAGACGGGGTACCAAGAGCACCTGCCTGATCCCAGGGAAAAGGATAGGCAATTTCCTCTCTCTTGTAGAGGTCAGCTCTTGGCTCAGGTAGCCAAAGCCTTACAGTTTAAGGAAAAACCTTTAAAAGGGGATTCCTCTGATTCCCAGGAGGAAGCGGAAAGGGATTACATCTCATCCATACATGGTAAAGATCCAGGAGTGCCCCTGGATAAGGCTTTTGAGAAGTTAGTCTTGGAGGAGTGGAAGCACCCTTAAAAGGCCTACAAGATGAATAGGACCCAGGCTTCCCTATATTTCTTCTCTAGAAAGAAGGAGCTGCTGTTCAAAAATCCTAAGGTAGATGCAGCGGCTGTATCCCTTGCCAGACAAACAGTCTTCCCCACTGAAGGAGATTGTTATCCAAAGGATCCCACAGATAGGGCAATAGACTCAGTCCTTAGAAGGGATCTGGAGTCTTCAACCTCGGCCCTAAAAGTTAATATTATTTCTTCTTACATAGCCCGAGCCTTAATGTCTTGGCTACAAGAAGCCTAGGATCCGGAGATCTCTGAGAAGGAATCACGGATGTTGACATCACGCATGATGCTGGCTACAGCATTTTTAGCTGATTCCACCACAGATGCCATGACCTGGTCCGCCCGTGCAGTGGCAAACTCGGTCTCAGCGAGAAGGAGGCTATGGCTCAGATCTTGGCAGGGGGACATCACCGCCAAGAATCTCCTGGTTTCCGCCCCATATAAGGGCTTGAAGTTATTTGACATGTGTTTAGACAAGGTCCTAGCGGACGCTACAGATAAAATTAAACCCCAAACCTTCCAGCAGGTAGGGTCCAGGAGGAGGTTTTTTCGTGGCCCGCCATTCAAATCGAGGGGAAATTATGGAGCCTTTAGAAGATTCCAACCCCAGACTAACAGAGACTCTTCCAATAACTTCCCTTTTTGCAATAGGGGTAACAGACAGGGTAGAGTTGACAAACAGAAGTTCAGAGGTCCCTCCACATCCCAACTTAAACAGGATTTATGACTCAGAGGTCTCGGAGGTAGGGGGCAGGCTGCAAAGTTTATCAGACCTCTGGGAACAATCAGTCTCAGATGCCTGGGTTTTAAATTGCGTAAAACAGGGCTACGCCATAGAATTGGTAGGGCACCCCAGGGAAAAATTCATCTCATCCCCTTCCTTAAACAACCAAGCAAAACACCTGGCCATGGTAGGGGAAATTCAGAGACTCCTACAGATTCGAACCATAGAAAGAGTTCCGCCAGAACAACCCAGCAGAGGTCTCTACTCAACTTTCTTTTTGGTAGCCAAGAAGGTAGGAACCTGGAGGGCAGCTCTAGACTTCAAGGCCTTAAACAAGGCCGTAAAGAAACAAAAATTCAAGATGGAAACAGTGTCGTCTATTTGCCAGAGCTTGAGGGAGGCGGACTGTGTCTACCTGCATGTCCCAATCTGGCCACCTCACAGGAGATTGCTCAGGTTCTGCTACCAACAGGCACATTATCAGTTCAGAGCTCTGCCATTCGGCCTATCCTCGGCTCCGAAAACATTCACCAAGATACTGATACCTCTGGTGGCAAACTTCCAGAAAGAGGGAGTTCATCTATATCCCTACCTCGACGACATTCTGATCAGGTCTCCATCATGCACCAAGTTACTAACGAACTTAGATAGATCCGTACAGTACCTGAACCTTCATGGGTTCCTGATCAACAGGGAAAAGAGCCACTGCTCTCCCACACGCAGGCTGGAGCATCTAAGGGTAATCCTAGATATGATCTCCGACGTTGCGCGCATTCCACACTCCAGACAGCAAAAAATCCACATGCTGATTCGTCTTCTAAAACACCGGAGACGGATGAGATTGAAGACAGTAGCACAACTCCTAGGCCTGTTGGTTTCTTGCACCCGACAGGTGCAATGGGGCCATCTCTACCTCAGACCCTTGCAGCTTTTGCTTTGACCTATGTAAAGAGAGCTGACACTAGGGCTCAGTCTGTGGGTATCTATCCCTCAAGACCTAAGACGGTCAATGTCCTGGTGGTTAGGACCAGAGATGTTCAGCACAGGAACCCCACTCTCTGAGCTGGTCAGAGCGGTCATAACGATGGATGCCAGCCTCACAGGGTAGGGAGCCCATTCCGGCACCTACTCGGTCCAGGGACTGTGGAGCAAGAGGGACCAAAATTGCAGCATCAACTTTCTAGAATTAAAAGCAATCCGACTTGCTCTTGAGACAGCTTCTACAATCTCTCTCCACTCGCCATCTCTTAGTTTACACGGACAATATGACAGCCAAAGCTTATATAAACCAGCAGGGCGGCTTGAGATCCTCTTGCCTACACACGGAGGTGATGAAACTGTTTACATGGGCCCAGAAGCATCTACACTCTCTGAAAGCTCTGCATATCAGGGGCTGGGACAACTCCCAGGCAGAGTGGCTCAGCCGCCGAACTATCGACCCCCACGAATGGGCTCTGGACAAGGAGGTCTTCAACGATCTGGTGAAGCTCTTCGGTCTGCCCCTAATGGACCTCTTTGCCAGTCAGGAGAATGCTCAAGTGCCGAGGTTCATGTTCAGAACCCCGTGCAGCGTGGCAGTAGCAGTAGATGCGTTGAATCAACCATGGCCTCGAGGTCTTCTCTACGCATTTCCACCTCTCCCGCTAATCGCGAGAACAATAGCGAAGATCATCAAGGAAGGGGCACAGATAATTCTCATAACACCATGGTGGCCCAGGAGACCATGGTTCTTGCACCTGGTAGAGCTCAGCCAAGCTCCTTACAGGATGCTGCCCCTTTGTCCAACCCTCCTCAACCAGGGCCTGCTTCTGTGCGACAATTTACAGAATCTAAGGCTGACAGCTTGGAAGTTGAATGGCTCGGCATTGAGAAGAAAGGGGTATTCTGAGACTGTGCTATCAACTCTCCAGCTTTCTAGAAGGCCAGCGACTAGGGGGGCATGCAGGGCCACGTGGAAAATATTCGCCCACTGGGCAATGGCAAGGGAACAGGACCCGTGCGAAGCACAATTCCTTCAAGAGGGGCTGGATAAGGGACTAAAACCTAATACATTAGCTAGACAGGCAGCTGCTTTGGACTCCATCCTGCGTGTGGTATCCAATAGGCACGTGACCTCTCATGGGCATGTCAGACAGTTTTTAAGGGCGGCAAGAGTCATCTCCCCAGCAGTTGTACATAGGTGTCCATCATGGAACTTAAATTTAGTGCTAGACGCTTTGACTAGAGCCCCTTTCAAACCTCTCAGATATGTCTCCTTGTATATGCTTTCACTCAAGGTGGCCTTCTTGATTGCGGTCACCTCAGTTAGGAGAGTCTCCGAGTTGGGGGCCTTATCTATAGAAGAAAATTTTTGCTCTTTTCAGGAGCAATCAGTTATGTTGAGGGTAGACCAGACCTTCATCCCTAACGTTAACTCCATTTTCCATAGAAGTCAAGAAATAGTTTTACCCTCTTTTTGTCCTAGACCTACTCACCCTAAAGAGAAAGCGTGGGACACCCTTGATGTACGTAGAGCTCTAAAAAATATACTTGGCCAGGACACAGGGCTTTGGAATAAGCACAGCTCTCTTCGTTAATATCAGACCTGGTTTTCATGGATCTGAAGCCTCTAAAACCCTAATTTCAAAATGGGTAAAACAATGTATCATAGAGTTCTACAAAGCAAAGGGCAGGGTTCCTCCCCTTCAAATTTGGACTCATTTGGTGAGGAGCGCAGCCATTTCCTATGCTTTCAAAGCCAGAGCTTCATACGATGAAATATGTAGAGCAGCCACTTGGTCTTCTCTCCATACTTTTATCAAACATTACAAATTAAATGTCCATAAGTCAGTGGAGGCTGCGTTTGGTAGAAGGGTGCTTCAGGCGTTGCTGGATTCTCCCGGCGCTGTTTGTTCCCACCCTTAGAGGTCTCGTTGCTTGGGTATATCCCGAACGGAGGAGTAGCCGGAGGCAGGGGGAGAAAAGGGAATTGGTCACCTACCTTTGGTGAATTCTTTTCTCCCCTGCACTCCGGATACTCCTTCGACCCTCCCTACCAAACAGCGCAAAAAGGTTGGGGAGGTTAGAATTAGTGACATACCTCATTAAGTTATTGGGGAAACCTTAACCAATGGAACAGTTTTCCTTCCATTGTTGTTCAATTACATGGCATGTTTAGTGCTGTTCGTTATGTTAAACTATGTAAGTTTTCTGCATTCGTACTGTGCACTGGGCTGAGAAGGAAATTCCGGTCCTTGGCTTGGAAAGTGGACTGGAAGGGAGCGGGCTAGCTCTGGGCACGCAGGCGCAGTAGCGAAGAGTTTTTTCTTCTGCCTCCCTGGCGGTCAACTGCAGAGCTACCCAAACGGAGGAGTATCCGGAGTGCAGGGGAGAAAAGAATTCACCAAAGGTAGGTGACCAATCCCCTTTTATTGCCATCTTTGCTTCTCACCATCATCACCAACAACTTTCTCCCAAATGAAGCGATTTCTTGATGATGATAATGGTTTTGTTGAGTGAGAGGAGGTTAGGTTTCTTCCAGATTTTACCTATGTGTTTTCCAATTTGCAGGAAAGACCTATTTAAAGGAGAATGGATATTGTCAATATTTTCTGTTCTGCACTCTCCATGATGTTGGGAGATTTGAAAATCTTACAAAATGCCTATTCATGTACAAACAAGTTCCAATCCACCTTGAAATAAATTAAATTGCATGAAAATGATGCCATCATGGCTCTGATGGCACATGTGTAGAAAATATTTTGTGTGAATGGCTTGGCATTTTTTCAAATATGTAACAACATGAACTGGAAATCTGAAAGCTTCAGAAAGGAAGCAGAGTTTTTGCTGTGTAAATGTTGGTGATTGGCTCACTGGGTGAGCATTCTATCATGCTCTTAATAGGAAACTGCCTGATAGCACTTGGTAATTTCAAGCCCAAACAAGTATTTTTAGGAAACTATTTCAAAGAACAGCAAGAGAAAGGGCGTGTAAGAGCTTTATAATCTGTGCTGCAAGTAATGTTTATTTGAAGTTCTTTTGCAATAATCTATATTCTTACAGGATTGAGAGATGAAAAAAATGTTCTGGGGTATCCATTTTTTCTCCTTACAAATGTTTGTTTATACTGCAGAGGGGCTTTGTTGATTGAATAAGTAAGGGTGTCCGTTATCTCGTTCTACGATTAAGTTTTTTATTGCAATGCTGACTTAAGTAGTGACAGTCTGGCAAGCCATAGTTGGCCAGTGCAGGGTTAACTGCTGCCAAGTTCCATGACCATGAAATTCCTAAGATTTTTTTATATTTTTAAATTCATTTTATCCCTATGCCACCATCCAGGCCATTTTACAGTGAAGTTGGAAGACAAATAAGCTGTATGTAATTTGGCCAAGCAATGACAAGTGATGTAACAGTTGTCCAAAGAAGTCACCCTAATGGAAAGTCAGTTCTAGCATGATATAGCCCCTAGAAAGTGAAGTGGTTTGGATTCTGAGGTCCCAATTCTGTACACAACTCTCATTGACTTTGAAGTGAATAGTGCATTCTCAGCTACCAGCTACAGAATCAGTCCTTTAAATTGAAGTGAACAGAATCTTTCACCAGATTTTTCATAGATTTTTAAGTCAAGCGTGGACCATCCTGATTATCTTGTCTGTCCTGTTACCATGCAGGCCATAGAAATTCACCTGGAAATTTTTGCATCAAGCCCAGAACTTCTGGTTGAGTTAAAGCATATCTACTGGGTGTCATTTTCAACCATACTCTTTCCATGAAAACTCAGGTATCCAAAACGATTTGAAGGTGCTTTTTCAGCTGCACAATTTGCATAAGCTGTACCCTTATTTGTCCCAGGCTGACCTTGCCACAGCAACCCATGCTGCCATGGTGGTGACAAAGCTTGCTTTTTGTAATTCCCTCTTCTACGGGCTTCCAGTGGTGCTTCTCTGTCACCTGCAGCTTGTTCAGAATGTGATAGCATGGCTGGTTACTGGTTTGTGCAGCTGTGATGATCATATTATGCATGCCTTGTATTCTTTAGATTGATTGCCTGTAGAGCAATGGATTGAACTTAAGATCACACTGCTGGTTTTCAGTGTCCTGTACAGTTTAGGCCCTTTCTGTATTTGAGATCTGTTCCTGGAATTTTGCCCTGATGGCTGTCTGCACTCAGATACCACATGCTGTTTGGAGATCCCACCATCGTACCTTAAGACGAGTGATTGGGCTTTTGCTGTGGTGGGCCCCTCAGTGTGGAACTCATTCCTTCCAGATATTCATCTCTGTTCCTCACTGTTTGCCTTCAAGAGTATCTAAAGATTTTGAATTCTCCAGATGCCTTTAGAGGATCCACTGCTCCTTTCCCTTAATGTATTTTTTTCNTCCAGGCCATTTTACAGTGAAGTTGGAAGACAAATTTGTAATGTGATATGACTGCAAAAATGCTATTTGTGCCTTGTTCTACACACTGGGAGGTATCCCACTATAGAGGAGGATAGGCATATCTGTACAAGGAAGCAATGTGTTGTAACCTCACCTGGATCAAAGCATTGGTTTCTGGGCATCTCATATTTTTTATCTCATATTTATCTCATATTTCCTCTGTGACCAGTTTAGCAGCATCCCTAGGTAGGGAGATCAGCCGGATTGCAAAAAATGTATATGTATCCGCCACCCACTGTGAGGTGACAGCCTCCATAAGCATCTGCTTCTCTTGATCTAAAGTTTGGGATTTGACTTGACTAAGTGTTTTGGAATATGTCAAAGGCACAAAGTATTGCTTGGAAAAGCCCAATTGGGCTAGCATCTGGCTTATAGCCTTCTCCCAAGGACCCGTAAGGGGCAGAGAAAATGCATAATAAATGATCGTTCGAGGGCTGAGTAGAACAATCACAGCCAATACTTTAGAATGACTAATTTGGCTAGTGATGCCACTGATGGCAGTCCTGACTCTGCTCTCAATAGAGCTATGGGGGTACTCTTGGGGGTGTGCAGAACAGTTTGAAGGAGTCTATTCTGCACCACCTCCAGCTCCCCAACTAGGGATGGCTCCCATACAGGAATCCCATATAGGAGTTGTGGGATAACTTTTTCCCTATACACCTTTATAACGGGCAGGAACATTCTCTCCCTCCCAGCCCCCGAGAGTAATAGTAACCAATGATGCCTTTTACAGGTGCAGTCAGCCAAAGCTCACGTAGATTTCAGAGGCATCTACCAAGCGGCTGAATGTGAAAATATAACTCCTAAATATTTGTAAGAATAAACCTGTTCTTTTAAATGATTGTTCATGAACCATCTGCAATGGCTATGCGAGTTACCCACCACCAAAACCGTTGCTCAACTGAACAGCTGATAATAAATTATACTAAAACTAAAGTTCTAGAATCAGTCCATCAGATGTCTCAATCATATCTGGGTACAGGCTAAAAGGACTGTATCATCTGCATATAGAAGCACAGAGATATACTGAACCTGCTGCTACAGGGAAAAAGGCAGGATCTCTCAATTCATCAGTTACTCAATTAATGTAAATATTAAAGAGTAACGGCACCAATAGACACCCTTGTCATACTCCTATTATAGTGGGCACAGGCGCAGAGAGGAGTCCTTACCGATCTATACAGACCTGCAGGGAGGTAATAAGATAATCAAGTATAGCAATCTGCAGTCAATATTGGTCTACAGAAGCTTAGCCCATAAATGCTCCCTATTAATCAGATTGGAGGAGGAGAGCTTATGTAAGAATTTGTATATATATCTTGTATATATGTCTGTGTAAATAAAAGCATTTCCCTGTTTTTTCTCTCTCTCTTTTTTCTTTCTTTCTTTTTATTAAAAAAAACAACCACCTTTAAAAGTGATCATGCCAGGCTGATTGATTGATTTTTAAACAAGGAAATAAGCTGTATGTAATTTGGCCAAGCAATGACAAGTGATGTAACAGTTGTCCAAAGAAGTCACCCTAATGGAAAGTCAGTTCTAGCATGATATNTTTTAAAATGGCAGCACTGGGATAATACAAAGTAGATTCCTTTTATACCCTCTTGTGTTACAATTATTGGGCCAACCAAAAAGATGTAAGTTTTTAATCTCAAATCTGAATAAAAAAACCAGAGTAATCTAATTAGCAGTTTGGTGTGTGTGTGTAGCTGGAAAGAAGCTACTTTTCTCCCCCTGCCTCCGGCTACTCCTCCGTTCGGGTAGTTCTGCAGTTGACCGCCAGGGAGGCAGAAGAAAACTCTTCGCTACTGTGCCTGCGTGCCCGGAACTAGCCCACTCCCTTCCAATCCATCTTCTGCCTTCAGACCATCAGGAGCATTTTTGTGATAGTTCAATTTTTTCTTTTCCTTTTTGGACTAGGATCAGCCTAACAACGGCGGCGCCCGCAGTTCCCTCCCCCGCCGGCTCAGAGGAAATGGAGCCGGCAGCGGAGAGCCAGGAGCAGTCTTCCTCAAACAGCCAAGACACGCAAGCAGCCTCCATGTCTTCCCTGGCGAGCTCGATGGGGGAAATCCTCCAGTCCCTAGATAGACTATGTGAACTCCAGTCACACGGAAAGAGGAAAAGGGTCTCTGCTAAAGCAAAAGACCCTCAGGGAGAGAACACAACAGGGCGGGGAAACTGAGGGTGAAAACCCCTCAAGATGGTGCCATTGCCCACCTTTTAGCCTCTCCTCAGACCTCTGGGGAAAGCTCGGCTGAGGATCAGCCAAAAAGACATAAAGACCAGGCCCAGATCCTGTTGGCCTCTGATTCTGACTCTCAATCAAGTCAGGAGGAGTCTGAGATGGAGGAGACGGGGTACCAAGAGCACCTGCCTGATCCCAGGGAAAAGGATAGGCAATTTCCTCTCTCTTGTAGAGGTCAGCTCTTGGCTCAGGTAGCCAAAGCCTTACAGTTTAAGGAAAAACCTTTAAAAGGTTCCCAGGAGGAAGAGGAAAGGGATTACATCTCATCCATACATGGTAAAGATCCAGGAGTGCCCCTGGATAAGGCTTTTGAGAAGTTAGTCTTGGAGGAGTGGAAGCACCCTTAAAAGGCCTACAAGATGAATAGGACCCAGGCTTCCCTATATTTCTTCTCTAGAAAGAAGGAGCTGCTGTTCAAAAATCCTAAGGTAGATGCAGCGGCTGTATCCCTTGCCAGACAAACAGTCTTCCCCACTGAAGGGGATTGTTATCCAAAGGATCCCACAGATAGGGCAATAGACTCAGTCCTTAGAAGGGATCTGGAGTCTTCAACCTCGGCCCTAAAAGTTAATATTATTTCTTCTTACATAGCCCGAGCCTTAATGTCTTGGCTACAAGAAGCCTAGGATCCTGAGATCTCTGAGAAGGAATCACGGATGTTGACATCACGCATGATGCTGGCTACAGCATTTTTAGCTGATTCCACCACAGATGCCATGACCTGGTCCGCCCGTGCAGTGGCAAACTCGGTCTCAGCGAGAAGGAGGCTATGGCTCAGATCTTGGCAGGGGGACATCACCGCCAAGAATCTCCTGGTTTCCGCCCCATATAAGGGCTTGAAGTTATTTGACATGTGTTTAGACAAGGTCCTAGCGGACGCTACAGATAAAATTAAACCCCAAACCTTCCAGCAGGTGGGGTCCAGGAGGAGGTTTTTTCGTGGCCCGCCATTCAAATCGAGGGGAAATTATGGAGCCTTTAGAAGATTCCAACCCCAGACTAACAGAGACTCTTCCAATAACTTCCCTTTTTGCAATAGGGGTAACAGACAGGATAGAGTTGACAAACAGAAGTTCAGAGGTCCCTCCACATCCCAACTTAAACAGGATTTATGACTCAGAGGTCTCGGAGGTAGGGGGCAGGCTGCAAAGTTTATCAGACCTCTGGGAACAATCAGTCTCAGATGCCTGGGTTTTAAATTGCGTAAAACAGGGCTACGCCATAGAATTGGTAGGGCACCCCAGGGAAAAATTCATCTCATCCCCTTCCTTAAACAACCAAGCAAAACACCTGGCCATGGTAGGGGAAATTCAGAGACTCCTACAGATTCGAACCATAGAAAGAGTTCCGCCAGAACAACCCAGCAGAGGTCTCTACTCAACTTTCTTTTTGGTAGCCAAGAAGGTAGGAACCTGGAGGGCAGCTCTAGACTTCAAGGCCTTAAACAAGGCCGTAAAGAAACAAAAATTCAAGATGGAAACAGTGTCGTCTATTTGCCAGAGCTTGAGGGAGGCGGACTGTGTCTACCTGCATGTCCCAATCTGGCCACCTCACAGGAGATTGCTCAGGTTCTGCTACCAACAGGCACATTATCAGTTCAGAGCTCTGCCATTCGGCCTATCCTCGGCTCCGAAAACATTCACCAAGATACTGATACCTCTGGTGGCAAACTTCCAGAAAGAGGGAGTTCATCTATATCCCTACCTCGACGACATTCTGATCAGGTCTCCATCATGCACCAAGTTACTAACGAACTTAGATAGATCCGTACAGTACCTGAACCTTCATGGGTTCCTGATCAACAGGGAAAAGAGCCACTGCTCTCCCACACGCAGGCTGGAGCATCTAAGGGTAATCCTAGATATGATCTCCGACGTTGCGCGCATTCCACACTCCAGACAGCAAAAAATCCACATGCTGATTCGTCTTCTAAAACACCGGAGACGGATGAGATTGAAGACAGTAGCACAACTCCTAGGCCTGTTGGTTTCTTGCACCCGACAGGTGCAATGGGGCCATCTCTACCTCAGACCCTTGCAGCTTTTGCTTTGACCTATGTAAAGAGAGCTGACACTAGGGCTCAGTCTGTGGGTATCTATCCCTCAAGACCTAAGACGGTCAATGTCCTGGTGGTTAGGACCAGAGATGTTCAGCACAGGAACCCCACTCTCTGAGCTGGTCAGAGCGGTCATAACGATGGATGCCAGCCTCACAGGGTAGGGAGCCCATTCCGGCACCTACTCGGTCCAGGGACTGTGGAGCAAGAGGGACCAAAATTGCAGCATCAACTTTCTAGAATTAAAAGCAATCCGACTTGCTCTTGAGACAGCTTCTACAATCTCTCTCCACTCGCCATCTCTTAGTTTACACGGACAATATGACAGCCAAAGCTTATATAAACCAGCAGGGCGGCTTGAGATCCTCTTGCCTACACACGGAGGTGATGAAACTGTTTACATGGGCCCAGAAGCATCTACACTCTCTGAAAGCTCTGCATATCAGGGGCTGGGACAACTCCCAGGCAGAGTGGCTCAGCCGCCGAACTATCGACCCCCACGAATGGGCTCTGGACAAGGAGGTCTTCAACGATCTGGTGAAGCTCTTCGGTCTGCCCCTAATGGACCTCTTTGCCAGTCAGGAGAATGCTCAAGTGCCGAGGTTCATGTTCAGAACCCCGTGCAGCGTGGCAGTAGCAGTAGATGCGTTGAATCAACCATGGCCTCGAGGTCTTCTCTACGCATTTCCACCTCTCCCGCTAATCGCGAGAACAATAGCGAAGATCATCAAGGAAGGGGCACAGATAATTCTCATAACACCATGGTGGCCCAGGAGACCATGGTTCTTGCACCTGGTAGAGCTCAGCCAAGCTCCTTACAGGATGCTGCCCCTTTGTCCAACCCTCCTCAACCAGGGCCTGCTTCTGTGCGACAATTTACAGAATCTAAGGCTGACAGCTTGGAAGTTGAATGGCTCGGCATTGAGAAGAAAGGGGTATTCTGAGACTGTGCTATCAACTCTCCAGCTTTCTAGAAGGCCAGCGACTAGGGGGGCATGCAGGGCCACGTGGAAAATATTCGCCCACTGGGCAATGGCAAGGGAACAGGACCCGTGCGAAGCACAATTCCTTCAAGAGGGGCTGGATAAGGGACTAAAACCTAATACATTAGCTAGACAGGCAGCTGCTTTGGACTCCATCCTGCGTGTGGTATCCAATAGGCACGTGACCTCTCATGGGCATGTCAGACAGTTTTTAAGGGCGGCAAGAGTCATCTCCCCAGCAGTTGTACATAGGTGTCCATCATGGAACTTAAATTTAGTGCTAGACGCTTTGACTAGAGCCCCTTTCAAACCTCTCAGATATGTCTCCTTGTATATGCTTTCACTCAAGGTGGCCTTCTTGATTGCGGTCACCTCAGTTAGGAGAGTCTCCGAGTTGGGGGCCTTATCTATAGAAGAAAATTTTTGCTCTTTTCAGGAGCAATCAGTTATGTTGAGGGTAGACCAGACCTTCATCCCTAACGTTAACTCCATTTTCCATAGAAGTCAAGAAATAGTTTTACCCTCTTTTTGTCCTAGACCTACTCACCCTAAAGAGAAAGCGTGGGACACCCTTGATGTACGTAGAGCTCTAAAAAATATACTTGGCCAGGACACAGGGCTTTGGAATAAGCACAGCTCTCTTCGTTAATATCAGACCTGGTTTTCATGGATCTGAAGCCTCTAAAACCCTAATTTCAAAATGGGTAAAACAATGTATCATAGAGTTCTACAAAGCAAAGGGCAGGGTTCCTCCCCTTCAAATTTGGACTCATTTGGTGAGGAGCGCAGCCATTTCCTATGCTTTCAAAGCCAGAGCTTCATACGATGAAATATGTAGAGCAGCCACTTGGTCTTCTCTCCATACTTTTATCAAACATTACAAATTAAATGTCCATAAGTCAGTGGAGGCTGCGTTTGGTAGAAGGGTGCTTCAGGCGTTGCTGGATTCTCCCGGCGCTGTTTGTTCCCACCCTTAGAGGTCTCGTTGCTTGGGTATATCCCGAACGGAGGAGTAGCCGGAGGCAGGGGGAGAAAAGGGAATTGGTCACCTACCTTTGGTGAATTCTTTTCTCCCCTGCACTCCGGATACTCCTTCGACCCTCCCTACCAAACAGCGCAAAAAGGTTGGGGAGGTTAGAATTAGTGACATACCTCATTAAGTTATTGGGGAAACCTTAACCAATGGAACAGTTTTCCTTCCATTGTTGTTCAATTACATGGCATGTTTAGTGCTGTTCGTTATGTTAAACTATGTAAGTTTTCTGCATTCGTACTGTGCACTGGGCTGAGAAGGAAATTCCGGTCCTTGGCTTGGAAAGTGGACTGGAAGGGCACGCAGGCGCAGTAGCAGTAGCGAAGAGTTTTCTTCTGCCTCCCTGGCGGTCAACTGCAGAGCTACCCAAACGGAGGAGTATCCGGAGTGCAGGGGAGAAAAGAATTCACCAAAGGTAGGTGACCAATTCCCTTTTATTGCCATCTTTGCTTCTCACCATCATCACCAACAACTTTCTCCCAAATGAAGCGATTTCTTGATGATGATAATGGTTTTGTTGAGTGAGAGGAGGTTAGGTTTCTTCCAGATTTTACCTATGTGTTTTCCAATTTGCAGGAAAGACCTATTTAAAGGAGAATGGATATTGTCAATATTTTCTGTTCTGCACTCTCCATGATGTTGGGAGATTTGAAAATCTTACAAAATGCCTATTCATGTACAAACAAGTTCCAATCCACCTTGAAATAAATTAAATTGCATGAAAATGATGCCATCATGGCTCTGATGGCACATGTGTAGAAAATATTTTGTGTGAATGGCTTGGCATTTTTTCAAATATGTAACAACATGAACTGGAAATCTGAAAGCTTCAGAAAGGAAGCAGAGTTTTTGCTGTGTAAATGTTGGTGATTGGCTCACTGGGTGAGCATTCTATCATGCTCTTAATAGGAAACTGCCTGATAGCACTTGGTAATTTCAAGCCCAAACAAGTATTTTTAGGAAACTATTTCAAAGAACAGCAAGAGAAAGGGCGTGTAAGAGCTTTATAATCTGTGCTGCAAGTAATGTTTATTTGAAGTTCTTTTGCAATAATCTATATTCTTACAGGATTGGGAGATGAAAAAAATGTTCTGGGGTATCCATTTTTTCTCCTTACATATGTTTGTTTATACTGCAGAGGGGCTTTGTTGATTGAATAAGTAAGGGTGTCCGTTATCTCGTTCTACGATTAAGTTTTTTATTGCAATGCTGACTTAAGTAGTGACAGTCTGGCAAGCCATAGTTGGCCAGTGCAGGGTTAACTGCTGCCAAGTTCCATGACCATGAAATTCCTAAGATTTTTTTATATTTTTAAATTCATTTTATCCCTATGCCACCATCCAGGCCATTTTACAGTGAAGTTGGAAGACAAATTTGTAATGTGATATGACTGCAAAAATGCTATTTGTGCCTTGTTCTACACACTGGGAGGTATCCCACTATAGAGGAGGATAGGCATATCTGTACAAGGAAGCAATGTGTTGTAACCTCACCTGGATCAAAGCATTGGTTTCTGGGCATCTCATATTTTTTATCTCATATTTATCTCATATTTCCTCTGTGACCAGTTTAGCAGCATCCCTAGGTAGGGAGATCAGCCGGATTGCAAAAAATGTATATGTATCCGCCACCCACTGTGAGGTGACAGCCTCCATAAGCATCTGCTTCTCTTGATCTAAAGTTTGGGATTTGACTTGACTAAGTGTTTTGGAATATGTCAAAGGCACAAAGTATTGCTTGGAAAAGCCCAATTGGGCTAGCATCTGGCTTATAGCCTTCTCCCAAGGACCCGTAAGGGGCAGAGAAAATGCATAATAAATGATCGTTCGAGGGCTGAGTAGAACAATCACAGCCAATACTTTAGAATGACTAATTTGGCTAGTGATGCCACTGATGGCAGTCCTGACTCTGCTCTCAATAGAGCTATGGGGGTACTCTTGGGGGTGTGCAGAACAGTTTGAAGGAGTCTATTCTGCACCACCTCCAGCTCCCCAACTAGGGATGGCTCCCATACAGGAATCCCATATAGGAGTTGTGGGATAACTTTTTCCCTATACACCTTTATAACGGGCAGGAACATTCTCTCCCTCCCAGCCCCCGAGAGTAATAGTAACCAATGATGCCTTTTACAGGTGCAGTCAGCCAAAGCTCACGTAGATTTCAGAGGCATCTACCAAGCGGCTGAATGTGAAAATATAACTCCTAAATATTTGTAAGAATAAACCTGTTCTTTTAAATGATTGTTCATGAACCATCTGCAATGGCTATGCGAGTTACCCACCACCAAAACCGTTGCTCAACTGAACAGCTGATAATAAATTATACTAAAACTAAAGTTCTAGAATCAGTCCATCAGATGTCTCAATCATATCTGGGTACAGGCTAAAAGGACTGTATCATCTGCATATAGAAGCACAGAGATATACTGAACCTGCTGCTACAGGGAAAAAGGCAGGATCTCTCAATTCATCAGTTACTCAATTAATGTAAATATTAAAGAGTAACGGCACCAATAGACACCCTTGTCATACTCCTATTATAGTGGGCACAGGCGCAGAGAGGAGTCCTTGCCGATCTATACAGACCTGCAGGGAGGTAATAAGATAATCAAGTATAGCAATCTGCAGTCAATATTGGTCTACAGAAGCTTAGCCCATAAATGCTCCCTATTAATCAGATTGGAGGAGGAGAGCTTATGTAAGAATTTGTATATATATCTTGTATATATGTCTGTGTAAATAAAAGCATTTCCCTGTTTTTTCTCTCTCTCTTTTTTCTTTCTTTCTTTTTATTAAAAAAAACAACCACCTTTAAAAGTGATCATGCCAGGCTGATTGATTGATTTTTAAACAAGGAAATAAGCTGTATGTAATTTGGCCAAGCAATGACAAGTGATGTAACAGTTGTCCAAAGAAGTCACCCTAATGGAAAGTCAGTTCTAGCATGATATAGCCCCTAGAAAGTGAAGTGGTTTGGATTCTGAGGTCCCAATTCTGTACACAACTCTCATTGACTTTGAAGTGAATAGTGCATTCTCAGCTACCAGCTACAGAATCAGGCCTTTAAATTGAAGTGAACAGAATCTTTCACCAGATTTTTCATAGATTTTTAAGTCAAGCGTGGACCATCCTGATTATCTTGTCTGTCCTGTTACCATGCAGGCCATAGAAATTCACCTGGAAATTTTTGCATCAAGCCCAGAACTTCTGGTTGAGTTAAAGCATATCTACTGGGTGTCATTTTCAACCATACTCTTTCCATGAAAACTCAGGTATCCAAAACGATTTGAAGGTGCTTTTTCAGCTGCACAATTTGCATAAGCTGTACCCTTATTTGTCCCAGGCTGACCTTGCCACAGCAACCCATGCTGCCATGGTGGTGACAAAGCTTGCTTTTTGTAATTCCCTCTTCTACGGGCTTCCAGTGGTGCTTCTCTGTCACCTGCAGCTTGTTCAGAATGTGATAGCATGGCTGGTTACTGGTTTGTGCAGCTGTGATGATCATATTATGCATGCCTGTATTTGAGATCTGTTCCTGGAATTTTGCCCTGATGGCTGCACTCAGATACCACATGCTGCTTGGAGATCCCACCATCGTACCTTAAGACGAGTGATTGGGCTTTTGCTGTGGTGGGCCCCTCAGTGTGGAACTCATTCCTTCCAGATATTCATCTCTGTTCCTCACTGTTTGCCTTCAAGAGTATCTAAAGATTTTGAATTCTCCAGATGCCTTTAGAGGATCCACTGCTCCTTTCCCTTAATGTATTTTTTTCCTCCTAATTTAACTTTCCCCTTTAAACTGATTTAAAATGGATTTTAAGATGTTTTATTGAATTGGCTTTGTGAAGCACACCGAGTGCCATTTAATTTTTTTTAATATATTTTAGTCTTTATTGTGTATAGATCTCAGTGAACAGTCCATTATACAGTGATAAAACAAGAGCGTGGTACAAACCAATAGGATTAGTGCCCAAGTCCTGGCATATAGCTGGGCTCCAATCTCTCTTGATGGTAGGCTGTTACACATTTCTGACCATTTACAACTTCACTTCCACAATAAAGTTATGAATTTATTCACTACCCTTCCCTATTCCCACTCTGTCAAAATGTTTTGAAGGTTAATACGGTGTGGGATAAACTACATCCTCAACAGAGAGAAAAAGAAAAAGGGAGGAAGGAAAAACCTCCCCTCACAGGGACCCTTTATGATCTAATTCAAACTAAATCTGTTGTAGCATAATTGTGGTTTTGTTCTTTGTTTTAATCACGTGGGGGGAGAGAATCAGCCAACATGGCATCCAAACTGCGTAGAAGGCTTCCAACTTGTTATTTGGATCAGCAGCAATCCTTTCCAGTGATATTATGTACCATAAGCGACTCAACAAGTTTTTTTGTAAGGACTCTCTTTGTCTTCCAGTGAGAGGCTATGACATGCAAGGCTGCAAGTCTGATTTGATTGCATGCTTCTTTTTTGTTCTTATGAACTGAGCTACTAGGAAAGATTCCGAGCAATGCTAGGGCTGGTCTGAAGGGAAAATGAAGATCAGTAACCTCCTCCATTAGTTTCCACGCAGTCAGCCACAGAGGCCTCACAAGTGCAGAGCTCCACCAACAGTGCACCATGGAGCCTACTACCCCACATCCCCTCCAACATAGATCTGAGGCAGACGGATCAGTCCGCCTGATACCCTTAGGCGTCCTGTACCATCGCATACAAAGCTTTATTTGTACTTCTTTCACTAGAAGAGATTGTGAACTTTTAAACATATTGTGCCATATTTGGTGTCGCTCTTTGTCCCCATAGTTATATGAAGTTCCTCCTCCCACTTTCCCAAGTAATCATAGTCTGCTCTACAATAAACTAACACACCGAGTGCCATTTGATGGGGGGTACTATATAAAAATTATCCACTCTTGAAAGATTCCAAGTGATGGCAAATCCATCACATCTCTCTCTAGACTCCTTGCCACATTAACTAATGAAGGCCAAAGGAAGTCTTCAGTGCCATGTCCAGAAGGCTGCTACCCTGGATAAGGTTTTGATGCTGCTAGTGCCATGCCCAGACTCACCCTGTTCTCCCCAGCACAAATTGTACACATGCCAGAAGCAAGCAAGCAAATGGATTTTTATAGCCCTGGGCACCAGTGGCATCCTGCAATGAAACTAAGCCATACAAGCCCTTTCAATAGAACTCCAGTGTGATAGACCAGGTGTACATGCATGTGAGAGTGAATTTCATTGCCTGAAAGAAGAATGTATCCCGAGTCTCAACTTCAGCTGCACCTTGATAGACTCTATAATATATATTTTTGCAACCTATCCCTTTTTCTACTGTATCTGTCAATGATTTTCTGTTGATCTTAACTTGAATAGAATTAGATTGTTTGCTTGGGGGATTAATTTCTTATTTCCCAGCTATGTTTAAAGAACTCATAGTTCAAATGCCTGTTACAGGCTATGAACAGTAAAGAACACCATTAGGAATGAGATATGACAGAAATAGGAAGGGACTTTTCAGTTACTGAGTGCTTCCTATGTGCAATACTGGTCTTTCGAGTCTGCTTGTGGAAAGTCTGAAAGCTGAATGAGTGTCTGGCCAATGCCACAGGTCCAGTCTTCAAACAAATCTCAGGGCAGCAAGACCTACCTTTACCATAGTAATAAACCCAAGTACCTAGGAAAGCTCCCCCCCCCCCACCCCGACTGCTGCTGGTTAGCATGAACTCAGCACGTAGAGTATCTCCCAATGTTTTGATTAGGTAACCCTGGGATATGTCTGCAGGACTCCTGCTGGCCCTGTCATGTGATGCACTTGGAATGACTCCCTGGCTCCACTGCTCTGTAGCATCCACAGTGCTGTCTCTGACAGCATCTCTAAACCCATGCCCTGATTGTCTGTCTGTCACAGATCTGCCCACCACCGACTTATTGTAGAAGTCTTATTATTCTCATTATTTATTAAGCATTTATATAGCGCCAGCAATGTACCCGGCGCTTTACAAAGTAATGGAATAGACACGGTCCCTACCCTAGGGCTTATAATCTGAGAGACGGGGTGGGAGGGAGATGAAGGAAGGGGAACAGAGGGAGAGACAAGGCGTGTAGCATTCATGAAGATGCGAGGTCCCAGGTGCATGTGCTTGGCTTGGTTACATNTGTGATGGGTGGAGGTGGGTGTGCGCCAGGAGCATGCACACAATACCCACCGCTCGTGGTGTTTACACAGGTGCACACCCATCCCCCCACCCACTGCTGGCTGTGTACACAGATGCCCCGCCCAAACACTGAGTGGGGGGGGGGCATCTGTGTAAAAACAGTCTGTGTTATATTTTTTATGTTTTGTAAGCCACCCTGAGCCTTGGGGGGAAGGGTAGGGTAAACGATTGAATGAATAAATAAATAAATATGTGTAGAGACACCTGCTGCTGCTGAACTTTGTTTTAAAAGTGGAGTAGGATTGAAATTTCTTGATAAACCTAAAGCAGTTGGTATTAAGTCTTTTATTGTAGCCTTTTGTAAGTTATTGTTTTATAAAGTTTTTTTAATTGTTGATATTGTAAGGCTGAGGTATTTTACATCTTGAAGTGCTTATTTAGTAATAGCATAGGTTTAGTATTTTAATACTTACGTAGTTAAGATCATTATCTCCTTAACTGAAGAGTTCAGGTGAACTGTTGGAATTGGTAATACATTCCCCATTGTATTAAGTTATGATTGGTATTCATTATTTAAATATACAAAAAATTAATGTCAAAGACACTTCTTGTTACAAAAAATGGTTTATATTATCCCAGCACATGTGTCTGACTTTGTAAAGGAGGATAGCAGCTATTCATAGCAAAAACCCTTAACTTGTGTTCCTGTTTACTGCTTCCTGCCTCCATCAACAAGAAGACACTAAAGGATATCAGATATTGTGGAAAGGATATCAAATATTACTGTGATCGTGATCCCATCCATGAGAGACAAGATCCATGGTTTGGGAGCCTCTGCCATAAATCATCTTTCTGCCTCCCAATGTAGTTGAACTGGCTGCAGGGAAAACAGCCTGTACAATAACTTAGACCAGCATCTAAGAGTGCAAACTCACATTTATAAGTTGTGATGATAAGCACATCTTAAAAAGTAAAAGTTTAAAAAAAATATTGAACCTATAAATGTAGATATTCATGGTATTGATGGTGACAGTTGGAATAAAATGCTAAATCCTCTGTTGTCAAAGTGAAAAGTGTTAAAATTACTATCAATTGCATAATCTAAACAAGTTAAAGACCCGGATAATGAACATCCTGGTCAAGTAAAGATTTCTGACCTCTTTTCATTTGTTTTTCAAAAATTAGCTGTCCCATGTGATTGATTGCAAATATCTAATTCATTGACATTGCCTAGCTTTTAGGTTTGTATTCTTTTCTAGTTTTCCTTGAATTGAGCTAAAGTAACATATCAGAAGGTTAGTCTTTTGGGGTTTTGCATGGTTTTCTTATTCTGGGTTCTAACTCATTCTGCTAATAGATGGGATCTCTTGGAAACCCAGAAAGATCCTTCAGTACCAGCTTTGTTTGCTGTGCACTTAATGCATTGTCCCCTCCCCACAGCCAGTTAGTTACCAGGACTCCCCATGTGTCACTGAGGTTTGTTTTTCATCCTATTGAAAACAGTATCTGCCAGGGCTGGAACTACTGGCACTTTCCTGCTTTTTCTTCAGTTTTTTCATTCACGAGAAATATGCTTTATATACATGAACTACCTTCTCTCATCATTGTATTCTGCTGGATTTTACATTCTACAAAAAGGATGACCTTGTTAAATGTCTAGGAAAACATTTGACTATATTTTGCAATGAGACCAGTCAAGTCATATAGGCAATGGGATTCTTTCCACTGACCTCGGAAGGCTCCAGATCAGGTCTGTGGTAAGAAAGAAATGGTAGAACAGACCTTCTTTTGCAAGATTATTAAAATAATATAAGATTTAGCAGTTAACACCATGATATGGCGGCCTTGGCATAACATTAAAACAGGGCAAGAGAGGAATTAAAAATATATTGCGTTTCAGAATTTGAGCTTTTACATCGGGGAAAAAGTGGCAAACTGAAAGCATTTTAGTAGCCTGTCTTTTTTTTTTCTTTTCTTTTTTTTCTTTTTGACTGTGGTATAAAATATTACTTACCCACCTTTTTTATTATTATTCTTACACAATCTGTTTTATTTTCACAGTGTTGGTACTTCTAGGATAGTGCTTAATGGCTGCAAGTTACTGACTACTCTACTGATGTACTGGATTAAGTTAGAGTGCTCCTAACTTGACTGGATCAAGCCCAGAAAGAACAATTTAAAACTGAACAGTTCCCCCCCCCCCCGCCTCCACCCCCTCCATAGTTTAGTGGCCTGATTGTCCTCTTCCTTATGCCAATTGTTTATGCATGTAACCTGATTGATGATACTGGAGTGTTTTGGTTTTTTTAATTTATACTAGCAGGAGAGAGAGGAAAACCAAGCTTCGTGTAGTTCAGCAACCAAAATTCCTTTACGAAGATAATTCTTCATAGTATGTTGTCACTTTCTGTTTCAGTGCAATGAAACTTCCTTCTTTTTTGAAACACGTAGCAAAACCACATGTAAACATCTATGGAAGTGCTGTGTAGAATATCATACATTTTTCAGGTAGGTTATTAATTAATTATTATTATTATTATTATTAAACATTTATAAAGCGCCAGTTGCAACCTGGCGCTGTACAGAACATACAATCAGATGCGGTCCCTGCCTGTGGCTTACAATCTAAAAGACAAGGAGGGGGAGACAGGGAGAGGGGACAGCGGGAGAGACATGGGAGAAGACAAACAAACATTCAGGCGGATGCGAAGTCTCAGGTGCGTGTACTTGGCTTG
>QEPC01012948.1:1430658-1442479 GCA_003113815.1 Sphenodon punctatus | reverse complement strand
TTTTTTTTTTGCAGGAAATTTTGTATTTGGTTAAGTAGCTATTTTATCATTGTGAGCTGCTCTGATCCTCTTTTGGATAGAGTGGAATATAAATTCAAGTTAATAGTAATAAATTTAATGACATCGATTTTTCTTGAGCCTTTGGTATTACTCAGAAAAATTCTGTAGCAGACTAAGGCGGTTTTTAGACGAGCGTGCGATGCAAGCGTCGTTTTTAGGCGAGCGTCGTTGCCAAAATCCCATGAGATGGGATTAGACGAGACGCTGCCGCGAGTCACGCACACGGGAGGGGGACGCGCGTTCTTTTCCTGCCACGCTCTGACCGGGTCGGCGATCGAGGTGGTCAGATCGCAGCCGGAAAAGAATGCGCGTCCCCCTTCCGTGTGCGTGACTTGTGGCAGCATCTCGTCTAATCCCGTCTCACGGGATTTTGGCAACAACGCATGAGCGCACCACACGTTCATCTAAAAACGGTCTAACTTTGTTACTCTTAGCTATGCTGGGATATTCTGTTAACACAATGGGTGAAAACAGATGTGGCAGTAGCCCAAATTGGCCCATAAGTCACTTGCACGTTTGTCTGTCATCGCCAGATGTTCACAACTTGGGCCAATGCCTGCCCTCCTGGGCCAATCCGGGCTAACAGACCCCTCACACATCAATTAGGCCTGCCCAACTGTGCTGCAAAGTGGACTCAGTGGATCAGGCCTGGAGGAGTGTGTGCACCCCAGCCCCGCTGAATAGCTGATCAAGGAACCTGGAGCTCCTCCAGCCCCCCTGATCAACTGTTCAGTGGGGCCAGATGAGAGCACCAAACAGCTGATGGGGTGAGCCCCCAGGAGCGGCTCCCATCAGCTGTTTGGTGGGAGCTCTTCCCGGGGCCTGATGCTGCTGAGCATCATTGGCCTGGGAGTCCTGTTCTGTGTCAACAGCTCCTCGGGCCAACCCAGATCATGGAGGGGCCTGTGATGTCAGCCCACACACTGCTGAGTTACAGTGGCGGGGGACTGAACATGTGAACAGCCCTCTGCCAACCTGAGGAGTGGTGGCTGCAGTGATTCGCCCCGGGGTGGGGCGTGGAGCCACCTCGCTGCCATCACATCTGCAGCTTTTTTGTCGTACACACAACAGATGGAGACAAAGTAGTTCAGATACTATCTCTTATCTTTGTATTTCATACTCATGCCCACAGAACTAGGTCCAGTACAAGATACCGTTTATCTCCATCTCCTACAGATGCCAGTACAGCAACCGCACAGCCTCTCTTGCATACGATAGTCACTTATTTGTAAAGAGACTTGTTTTGTTTGTGACGATGAAGTGAAGAAGTTTTTGTCCTGAGAATTAAATAACAAAATGTGAGAAACATTTTCTTATTCTGCTAAACTTTGGTGTCTAACAGCGTGGCTTCTTTGTGAAGAATTTGCAATTTGATAGTTAGTCTATCCCACATGATTCTAGTATTGCTCTGTAATGAAGTTAATTTTTGTGTGTGTTTAAACAGCTCTTCTGAGCAGTCTTCATAACTTAGCCTTTTATTAACCACTTAACCGCTGGCTGTTCACCTCAGTATATTTACAGTATAAATTATAGGTAAGCCAGAAAGAGCAGTAATCATCCATGAAATTCAGATCCCAGCCGATTCTGAATGAGTTCAATCCTTTTTACAACTGCATGCCTAGAGATAATACTAGTATCTAAAGAGCTGACATGCTGTACACTCCAGCTGTAAAGCAAACGTCGGCTCTGAATGAGAAACTACTTAGGAATCTTATACAGTTAATTCAAGATCAGAATAATTTCTCACCCTTTAAAGCAGTATTGGGCATACAATGTACATTCAAAATTTCTTTAGCCCTAACAGTGCTCTGAGAATCTCTTCATTGTGTAACTGCAATGCTGTGAAAAAAGGCTCTCCACAGTAAAGGGCACAGGCTGCTTACCAGATTTATTTGTTGAAGCCATAAGGAACCTATGTTTTGAAGCTGGGGAATGTGCACTATCAAGGAGGATATAATTCACCTTATTTTTCCTCCTTTACTGCTGCCTTTCTGCTAGCTTTGCACACTATATGAAAATGAAATTATCAACTAGGTGTACAGAAGTAACAGAAGGCTGAAGTTGAAAAGGGAACTAGAAGTTAAGCAGCCAAGGGTCCTTTGTGAGTGGAATCTGTTTTGAAGGTGACATGATACCCTGTGAGTGAAAAATACTGACCTGTGTCCCTCTCCTCTTTGTTCCTTTCCTAAATTCTTTGTTAGTGTTTGTGTGGGAATATAAGAACATAAGTGCCATACTGGGTCAGATCAATGGTCCATTCAGCCCAGCACCTGTCTCCAACAGTGGCCAATTTTGGTCGCTTAGAGGAAGTACCTAACAAGTCACTATGGGGCAATCCATTCCCTGTTGTTCACTCCCAGCTCTTGACAGTAAGACGTTACAGTCCCCAAACCTACCTAGCTAATAGCTGCTAATGGACCTATCCTCCAGAAAGCTGTCCAACCCTTTCTTAAACCCAAGTATACTACTGGCCGTGACCACATTTTCTGGCAACAAATTCCACAACGTAATTTTGTGTTAAGTAAAAAAAGACTTTCTTTAATTTGTTTTAAATCTGTTACCCGTTAGCTTCATGGAGTGTCCCTTAGTTCTAGCACTGTTTGAGACAGTAAATAACCGTTCCCTAGTAATTGTTCCACACCAGTCATGATTTTATAAACTTCTTTCATATCCCCTCTCAGATGTCTCTTCAAGTTGAAGAGCCCCAACTTATCCAGCCTCTCTTCATGGGGAGCCATTCCATACCCCTTATAATTTTTGCTGCCTTTCTCTGTACTTTTTCTGTTTCTACTATATCTTTTTTGAGATGGGGTGACAAGAATGGCACACAATATTCAAGGTGTGGTCACACCATAGATTTTTATAGTGGCATTATGATATTTTCAATTTTATTCTCTATACCTTTACAAATCATTCCTAAAATTTTGTTTGCTTTTTTGATGGCTGCGCACACTGTGCTGAGGATTTGAATGTATTGTGCACAATGACGCCAAGGTCCTTTTCCTGAGTAGTAACTCCTAATTTCAAACCCAGCATTTTATACATAAAATTTGGATTGTTTTTCTCTATATTATTATTATTAGCAAGCATGTATATAGCACCAGATACATTGTACCTGGCACTTTACAAAGTAATGGAATAGACACGGTCCTGCCCTAGGGCTTACAATCTGAGAGACGGGAGGGACAAAAGTAGGGGAGCAGAGGGAGAGACGAGGGGTGTAACATTCACGAAGATGCGAGGTTCCAGGTGCACGTGCTTGGCTTGGTTACATCGAGAATGATGGCTGGTTGGTCTGTGTGGTGAGGATAAGAGCACGCAGACCTCAGGTAACAAATTGTACTGGATGGACGGTATCAGCAGGAGTTGGGGAGGACAGAGCGGAAGAGGTGGGTCTTAACGAGGGATTTGAAGGTATGAAGGGAGGGGGCGAGGCGGACATGGGCAAGAAGGGAGTTCCAGGCGTGGGGGGCAGCTAGGGAGAAGGGACAAAGGTGCTTAGGGGAGGTGTGGGAGGGCGAGAGAGGGGACAGAGGAGGAGTGGAGTTCGCGGACTGGACTATGGAGAGAAATTAGTGCAGAGAGGTAAGGGGGAGCAAGGTTGCGAAGAGCTCTATAGGTGAAGACTAGGCGCTTGTGCAGTATTTGTTCAGGAAGGGGAAGCCTGTGACGAGAGGAGGGGCTGCATGTGGTCGAAGCGATGGGCGAGGTGGATGACCCTGGGGCCTGGCTGCAGAGTTTTGGATGGATATAAGGGGAGAAAAGTGAGAGCAGGGGAGGCCAGTGAGGAAGTTACAGTAATTGAGGTGAGAGATGACCAGGGCGTGAACAAGGGTTTTGGCAGAGGAGACCGAGAGAAAAGGGCAAATCTTAGCAATGTTATGGAGGGAGAAGCGACAGGATTTGGCAACAGAGTCGATGTAGAATTTAAAAGAAAGGGGTGAGTGAAAGATGAAGCCGAAGCTACAGGCTTGGGGGACAGGAAGGATGGTGATCCCGTCGATAAGGAATGACAGGGAGTCGGTAGAGGAAGAATGAGGGGGGAAGATAAGGAGTTCAGTTTTAGCCATGTTGAGTTTGAGTTGACATTGGGACATCCTGGTAGAGATATCAGAGAGACAGTTGGTGAGGCGCGCTTGAACAGATGGAGAGAGAGAGGGAGTAGAGAGAGAGAGAGAGTTGAGTGTCATCAGCCTAGAGGCGATATTGGATCACTTTGCACTTGTCCACATGAAATTGCATCTGCCATTTAGATGCCCAGTCACCCAGTTTCACAAGATCCCCCTGTAATTCTTCACAGTCTGCTCATGTTTTAACTACCTTGAATAACTTGGTGTCATCTTCAGATTTGATCACCTCACCCCTTACTCCTCTTTCTAGATCATTAATGAATACATTAAACAACACCGGTCCCAGTACAGATCCCTGGGGTACTTCACTATCTCTCCATTGTGAAAACTGACCATTTAATCCTACTCTTTGCGTTCTGTGTTTTAGCCCATTACCAGTCCACAATAGGACACTGCCTCCTATCCTATGACTTTTTAATTTCCTGTTACTATTTTGTTTGTCAGTTTGCTCTAGAACCTCTTCCAGTGTCACATTGATCTGTGATGGCTCTTCTGATTCATCACCTAAAAAGAATAATTCTGGCTTGGATATCTTCTCCAACATCTTCTGCATGGCCGGCGTCAGCAGTAGGCTTACAAGGGCCCACAGCTTCAGGAGGGCCCATCGGCCTTCAGGGGGGTGGGGGGAGACCCTGGCCAATATCCAAACCTAGGATGGGTGGGTTGTTCGTTTGTGCCGCCGCTGTGCCACTTCTGGGAGCTTTGGAGGGGGATCGGGGTGAACGGAGAGGTTCTTTGAGATGGCTCCGAACGTTCTCACACAATTGGTGTTGTGGTAATGTGAGGAGCCACTCAAAGAAGAACAGAAGGTTACTGCCATGTAAACAAGGTTCTTTGAGATGGCTCTGAGCATTCTCACAATTGGGTGTTGTGAGAATGTGAGGAGTCACTCGAAGAAGAATGCATGGGGGTGGATGCTATTCGGCACAGGGAGAGAGGGGTTTTGGGGGGGTTCTGGGAGAGAGAAGCTTAGGAACAGGGACAGGGAGGGAGGGGCTGTTTGGGGGCACTGTGATCGACAGTGTGGGAGAGGCATGTGCAAAAGGGGAGCCCCTCCTACTCTGTTGCCCAAGGGCCCACAAAAACCTTGTGCCAGCCTTGATCCTCTGCAGTGAAGACAGAAGCAAAGAATTCATCCATCTTCTCTTCAATGGCCTTATCCTCCCTGAGCACCCCCATTGTCCCCTGGTTCTCTAATGGCCCAACTGACTCTCTAGCTGCTACATTTGGGAACCAACAATGCAGCCCCTGGCCTCAAAAAGGTTCCCCACCTCTGCTCTAGTACGTCTCTTGCTTCTGATGTATTTTAAAAAAAATTATTAGGTTTTGTCTCTTTAGCGAGTCTCTCTTCAAATTCTTTCTTGGCCTGCCTTATTAACATTTTACATATAATTTGCCAGTGCTTATGCTCTTTCCTATTTTCCTCATTAGGACTAGCTTTGGGACTTTGGAAATGTCTTAAAGCAGGAGGTTTCAACCTTGTCCATCTTCATACTTTACTGGGACTGTCCCAGAACCTCCCTCCTATTAGCATATGTGGTCACAGTGCCTTCAAATGCACCCATTTACAGCCGTTCTGGGAATTTCTGTCTGCATGACCCATGGAAAAGGCCAGTGTCCTTGACAAGGGAATTGGAGTCCGCAGGGCCTTGACTGAATGAATGGGACAGTATTTGGGGGTGTGTGTGTGTGACTATCTGCCCTGCTCCGCATGCTGGCCCCACAGTGTGGTGGCTGCACTTGCCTGCCATGAGGCCACGTGGGGATCGGGCTTTCTGCAGCTTGTGTGGCTGCACCCCAGGAGGGACAACGGCCTATGAAGTGGAGTTACCAGGAAATCGGGGTTTAATGTCTGCCTATTTCTAGTAATGATGCGGTTTTAAAAAAATAAATGATTATAGTGTTGTATTTATTTTATTTTTATTTTTATTTTTTTATTTAGTTTTAAAAAGACAAAAAGTGAAAGTAGTCCAGAAACCCAAAGAAGTAAAACCAGTGTACCATGGGAGGAAAATAACCTACAGAGGTAAGGTGCAGCATGAGGTTTGCAAACATGGTGCAATAACAAAAAAAATTGCTACGATGAAGGTGTTGTAAAAGTTTAAGGTGGGCCAATTCTGTATGTATTTGCTCCAGAGGCAATGTAAATACAACCTCACAGACCGCTGGTGCACCTTCCCTGAAAGGCTCAGGGCGGCTTCCCCTAGGCATCATGCCCCGCTCTCCCATATACCTCTCTCAGTATTTCCTCCACCTCAGAGCTTCTCCTGCCCCTTCCCTATAAACCCTTCATCTCTCCCCTCCCAACACTCACATCCTTTTCAGCAGTCTGCCTCTCTCCTCCCCCAACACTTTCAACACTCCTGTCTTTCCCTCCCAATGCAACCAACTGCTAGCCTGACTTGTGACCATCCTACAGATAAGTTTCCTGCTTCCCCAGCTTGGACTACAGAGATCACATCATAGCACAGCCAGGCACTGCCTGCCGTGCATGCACAGGCTGCTTGTTCTTCTCCCTACTCCTCCACTTGCTTTGCTCCTTCCTGTCTAGAGGCTATTGTGTGGCTGGGTTATGGTCCCTTTCAGAGCCCAATATTCCTACTGGAAAAGGTGACTAGCACAACCCAGAGTCTCTTGTGCACCCCTGAGAAAATGCCCATGAGTTGTAGCAAAAACATTAACTATTAGCATAAATGAGTGCATGCGAGCAGTTAAGCATGCAACTAGTATGTTATTCCATAGTTTCCATTTTCTAAGATGTTATGGTGACTTGTTCAGATCTGCTCCCTAGATAAATGCTTTCCAAATTCATTCAGTACAAGACCAGTATTCTCTTGTGAGAAGTAAAAATGCATGTGTTTAGATAACAGTGGACAAAGGAGCTTCCTCAAAACCAGTTACATTTTTACAGGAGAAATAGCCATCATACTTATTCAAGTGTTGTTTTTAAACCTGATGCCCGTTAGTGCTTCATAGTAATTTGTCACAAGAATTATGAAGGTGATTTTGAGAGAGAAAACGATTGCTGCTTCATTCTCAAATGTCTCCCATGGAAGATGATAGTTTGATATTTTAGCAGCCAAATGTTATTAAATTTGTGTATTATTTGACAAAATTTCCAAACTAGAATTAGAGCAGATTATTGGTGGTGGCGTTTCCTTTTTTGTCTTTTGTGAAAAATACACAGTGATTTTCACACTCATGCGTAGTCTGGACATTAGTTTTCTATATCTTATCTCAAAAAGTTATGCAGCTGCTTTAGAGCAGTCAGTCTTTCTAGAGTAATGAAATATCTGCAGGCATGGTATTTTGGAAGTGCTTATTTTACATTGTACCCAACACTGTAACCAATTTGTGCATCTTATCATACACAGACCAAACCTTCTTCCTAATGTATTTTCCTGCAAAATTTAAATACAGAGAATAATCATTCCACAAATGGTGTAAGAACTTATGCAGTTATTTTCTCATACCTTTTACGCTAAACTGCACAAGGCTGTGCCAGTATATGGGTGTGTGCTTTTGCCCTACACTCTTGAATTGGAACTGGTGTCATTGGGTTAGGAGTGCTATGCTGCTGGAGGTGCAGTCTTTCAAGTTAAATACTGAACTGAAGTTATGGCCATCCGCAGTCACTAAAAATCACTTACATTTTTCCAAGACTAGGAATATTAACTGGTACTGTTTCCAGTGTGGGTAACAACATTTTTTTATGGTAAATCTTCCTGCCATTATCAGTTGGACACTCTCTCCTTTTTCACTTCCTGTCTTAAAATGTTGTGTTGGTGTGAAACTTTAAAAGGAGTTGTGCTTCCCTCAGAGGTGGCTGTTTTTCAGTGTGGGGGCAGAAAATCTTGTGAACCTAATCCTACTAACTTCCCTAGAATGTGGTTTTGATATTTACAGATACTGCTGCTGGGCTTCTCATTTTGATGAGCAAAGTCAGTGGAATGCTTGCTTATTTTCATAATGAAATATGTTCCTTAGGTGGTCTGCAATTGGGGTTCTTTACTCTCATTAGTGTTAATGGGAAATTTCATGTTAATGAAAGTTATGTGTAGGGAGAGAGGACTAAGGTCTCTAAATATGTAAATTATAAATTATGGGTCCTATTTTCATTAGAGCTATAAACAAGATGTGTTTTTGTCACCTTAGTACTAGGCTTCATCAACTGTATTTTATTACAAAAATCCTCCTGGAGAAATAATGTGTTTATGCTGCTTTGTGACTGCTCACAGCTATTCCATCAGTGACAATGTCCTGTTACCACTCTCTAAAGGGTTCTGTGTAATTGTCCTTTGTTTGCAGGGTTCAGGGGAATATATTTGTTCCTGAAGAGCAATAGCATCATTGGTCTTGGCTTGACCAAACCTTGTTATCTGCATGCCTTTTAAATACCATCCATATCAGTATAGAAAATTATAGGACTTCCTACTACTGCCAGCACAGCAGTTTTAAAAACTTGAATAGTGCCTCTCAATATTTGTTTTAGAATGAGGCTGAGGTTTCTCAATCTTCTGAGATTTTTGAGGTTAATTGTTTACTATTGCTGTTCTAATTTTAGTGGGCTGTATAATTCTCCTAGTGACCGTAATAAATCACCAAAGTTTCCTTATTCTCGACGACGACAGCCATCAGGCGGCAGTGAAAATGAATCTGGGCAGCCTGTTAGAAGAAGGTAAGAGCCTGGAAATTAATATTAGATTCTACTTACAGAGAAGATTCAACTACAGGTTTGTTTTTTTTAAAAACAACACTTCTGCATTCTGTGAGCTCAGTAAAGGCTGCTAGAATCAGAGCAGAAGAATGGAGATTCACTAATAAAGTGAGTGGGAGAGAGAAACTGTTAAGTATTTATATATTGCTAGCAATGTACTTAGCGCTTTACAACTGTTCAAAATAGACCGAGTTCCTAACCCAGGTTGGTGGGGAGGCTTACAACCGGTCATTCCATAAATGACTTGTTTCTTGGAGCAACTGGTCCTGGAACCTACGAGAGAAGGAGCAGTTTTGGACCTAGTCCTAAGTGGAGCACAGGACCTGGTGCAAGTGTAATGGTGGTAGAGCTGCTTGCAATAGTGGGTAATTTCAGATGTGACGGGCCTTTCGGCCCACCACGCTGAACCCTGGACCGGGATCCATCTCAGATCCCGGTCCGTGATCAACCGACCATCCTTCAGACTTGCCGACCTGATCTCAGAGGGGAATCGGGGAGGGGGCGGGGCTGCACGGCGTAACGTGTGGCCGTTCAGCCCTGCACCCCCGTGCTCCACCGCCCGCCCTCAAGACGGGCAGGTGCAGTGGGCAATCAGGCTGCTGCACCCGATCCCATACCGTGGTCTGGATGTTACTTTTGCCCCATACCTGATCGTGGTTCAGCTAACTACGATTCTGGAGGTGAGGCCAGCCTCACCTCTAGAATCGTGGTTAGCTTTGAACCCCGCCAGGAATTCACCATGGTGAACATCTGGCAGGGCTCAAACAGACGTTCACGCGATCACAGCCACCATCCTGAATCCACTGTGATTCAGGGTGGTTGACTGTGATCCCATAACATCTGAAATTACCCAGTGATCTTAATATAATCAACTTTGACATACTTACAAGAGGGAGAATGACAAACTACTGCAATAACATTTATCTTTAAAAGAGGGAACTGTGCAAAAATGAGGAAACTAGTTAGAGGGAAACTAAAAGGAGCAGTTGTGAGGATTGAATGTCTGCAAGAGGCATAGATGCTATTTAAAAACATCATCTTGGAGCCCCAGATCGAACGTATTCCACAAGTAAAAAAAGATAGCATTGCTAAACTGTGAGTGAAAGAGGCTATTAGAGCCAAAAAGGGTGTCCTTTAAAAGTAGAAAGCTAGTCCTAACGAGGGAAATAGAAAAGAGCATAAACCTTGCCAAATTAGATGTAAAACGTTAATAAGGCAAGCCAAGAGGGAATTTGAAGAACAACTTGCTAAAGATGCAAAAACTATTAATAAAAACTTTTTCAAGTACATCAGAAGCAAGAATCCTGCTAGAGTCATTTGGGCCATTAGATGACCAGGGGGTAAAAAGGATGCTCAGGGAGGATAAGACCATTGCATAGAAGTTAAATGAATTCTTCTCTTCAGTCTTCACTGCAGTGGATGTTAGGAAGATACCCACACTGGAACTATTCTTTGTAGGTGATGGATTGAAGGAACTGTCACAAATCAACGTGAATGTGGAAGAGGTTCTAGAGAAAAGGGACAAACTAAATAGTAACAAATCACCAGGACCAGATGGTTTACACCCCAGAGTTCTGAAGGAACTCAAATATGAAAATGTGGACTTACTATTGGTAATTTGTAACCTGTCACTAAAATCTGCCAATGTAGCTGAGGAGTGGAGGGTAGCGAATGTAACACCATATTTAAAAAGGGCTTCAGAGGTGATCCTAAAAACTAGACCAGTGAACCTGCTGTCAGTGCTGGGCAAACTGGTGGAAACAATTATTAAGAACAGAATTACTGGGCATATTGATAAACATGACATAATGGGGAAGAGTCAACATGGATTTAGCAAAGGAAAGTTGTGCTTCACTAATCTGATGGAACTTTTCAAGGGTATAAATAAGCATGTGGAACAGCCAGTTGATACAGTGTGTCTGGATTTTCAGGAAGTGTTGAATAATGTCCCTCATGAGTGACACTTAAGGAAATTAAATAGTCATGGGATAGGAAGCAGTGTCCTAATGTGGATTGGTAACTGGTCAAAGGATAGGACTAAATGGTCAGTTTTCACAATGGAGAGAAGTAAATAATGAAGTGTCCCAGGGATCTGTACTGGGACTGGTGGTGGTAATATATTCATTAATGATATAGAAAAGAGAATAGAATCCACTCAGGAAAAGGATCTTGGAGTCATTGGGGCCAATCCCATGGCCCACAGAATGAACACACAGTCCCCGTGCATACACATGGATGCAAACTTCGCACCAGTCCATAGCGGAGACATTGTGCCACGCAGATCCCATGCAGAGGGGGTTTGGGATTGCGACCATTGTGGACAATACATTGAAATCCTCAGCTCAGTGTGTGGCAGCAGTAAAAAAAAAAAGCAAACAATGTTAGGAGATACTCAGAAAGGAATAGAGAATAAAACAGAAAATACCATAATGCCTCTTTATAAATCTGTGGTGCGACCACACCATCAATATTGTGTGCAGTTCTGGTTGTCCCATCTCTGAAAAGTTATAGTAGAACTGGAAAGGTACTGAGAAGGGCAATAAAAATGATAAAGGATATGGAATGGGTTCCGTACAAGGAGAGGCTTGATAGGTTAGGCCCTTCAGCTTAGTGAAGAGATGACTGAAAGGGATATTATTATTATTTATTATTATAATTATTATTTTATTATAAACATTTGTATAGCACCAACCGTGTACCTGGTGCTTTACAGAACAAAGATAAAGACGTGTCCCTGCCTATTAGGGGTGGGACCCCGGGCCCATTACCGGTTACCGGATTTACCGGTTACCGGTTTCACGAAAACCGGATTCCCGGATTAAATCCGGTATACCGGTACCGGATTTAATCCATTGGTTTCAATGGGGCGCTGTGTCCCCATTGAAAGCAATGGAATAAATTCCTCCCCCTCCCC
>QEPC01012948.1:1403522-1419779 GCA_003113815.1 Sphenodon punctatus | reverse complement strand
GGTGGATATGGGATTGTTTTTTAAATTTATTGATGAAGTTGGTTTTTTAAACACTGTTTTTATGGAATTTTATTATATTGTTGTAAGCCGCCCCGAGATGCCGTAGGCATGAGGGGTTGGCTAAAAAATATTTATAAATTAAATAAATAAATAATCAGTTACCTCTATTCCCATGGTTTTGTGACAAACCTAGCCAAAAGCCAGCTAGTCTCAAGCCACAGGATAGAGCACCTTGGTGTTATCATAGATACAACCTTAGACGCCGTGTTTGTACCGGAGCAGAGGCGGAAGTCAGTACGATCTCTAGTTCATCTGGTCTGGTCCAGCCTCTGCCTGAGATTAAAGACTCTTATCGAGTTTGTTGGGGTTAATGGTATCCTGCTCCCGACAGGTCCAGTGGGCTCACTGCAACCTAAGACCCTTGCAGCAGCTGCTCAGACCTTTCCAAAGAGAGCTCACATCAGGGTAAAATCCTTGGGTCTCAATCCCCTCCCTCCTAAAGTCCTCCATATCTTGGTGGTTAAACCCGGCCATTTTCTCAAAAGGAGTCCCACTAACAGAACCCTCCCAGAGGGTAGTCACTACCGATGCCAGCCTCTCGGGTTGGAGGGCTCACATGGAAGGACGGTTCATTTGGGGCCGCTGGTCACTGGAGAATTGCTCCAGGTCCATAAATTTCCTGGAGCTCAGAGCTATCCGACTGGCCCTGCAGCGGTTGTCTCCCCTCCTTCTCGTGGAGCATGTCCTGGTTTACACAGACAACACCACAGCAAAAGCATATGTGAACCATCAGGGAGGGTCGAGGGCTCCGACCCTTCAAAGGGAGGCCTCAAGGCTCTTCAGCTGGGCCCAACTTCATTTGACCTCCGTGAAGGCTCTGCATATAAGGGGAGAAGACAACTGCCAGGCAGATTGGCTCAGCAGAAGGGAATTGGACCCACACGAGTGGTCGTTGAACAGGTTTTTTTTTCTCCATATAACGGAGGTGTTTCATATGCCAGTCATGGACCTCTTTGCCACCAGGGAAAATGCTCAGGTGGAGCGGTTCATGGCAATAGCAAAAACGACAGGAGCCACAGCCCTAGATGCTCTGAACCAGATCTGGCCCCCGGGCCTCGTACGCTTTTCCTCCCTTTCCATTGCTGACAAGGACAGTGGCAAAGATCAAATGAGAGAGAGCCCTGATTGTTCTGGTAGCCCCATGGTGGCCGAGACGACCCTGATTATCGGACCTCATGGAGAGTCACCTTCCTCTTCCTCAGATTCCAGAGCTGCTTTTGTAGGGTCCTCTGCTCCATGAGGGTGCCAACAGGCTATGACTGACAGCTTGGAAATCGAAAGCTTAGCTTTTCATAAAAAGGGCTATTCAGAGGCGGTGCTTGGAAGGAACGCTCCTGGCGGCCAGAAGGTTGGCTAACAGGAGATCCTACAGGGCGACTTGGTTTTTTTTTTTTCTCTATGGGCACTAGATAGAGGTCTGGATCTCTGCAGACCCTCGATCGCTCATGTCCTGGAATTCTTGCAGGCTGGTCTGGACAAGGGACTTAAATATAATACCCTGGCCAGACAGGTATGAGCCTTAAATTCTGTTCTGACTATCTAGGAGAGACATTGCGTGTCACAGACACATCCGCCAGTTCTTAAGGGCAGCCAAACACATTGCCCCTCTGGTGGTGCACAGATGCCCCTCGTGGGATTTAAATCTTGTAATTGATGCTCTAACAAAGTCCCCTTTCAAACCTCTAGCACAGGTATCCTTATATATGTTATCTCTGAAGGTGGCTTTTCTCATTGCAGTCACATCAGCTAGGAGGATGTCGGAACTGGGGGCTCTCTCTATAGAAGAGAACTTCTGCATTTTCCAGAAGCATTCTGTCACCCTCAGACTCGATCAGGCTTTCTTGCCAAAATGTAATTCACGTTTTCATAGATCCCAGGAGCTGTGTTTACCCTCCTTCTGTCCCAATCCGGTACACCCGAAGGAGAAACTGTAGCATACCCTAGATGTGCGACGTGCTCTTAAGATCTATTTAGCTAAAACTCATTTCGTAAGGGTACAGCACTCTTTGTTAACTTGAGAGCCAGCCTTAAAGGTACTAAGGCTTCCAAGACATTAATTTCTAAATGGGTAAAGCACACCATCATTGAGGCATTCAAAGCTAAAGGAAAGCCTCTGCCCCTTCAGATTTGGCCTCACTCGGTGAAGGGGGCTGCTGCTTCATATGCTTTTAGAGCTAGAGAGTCTTATGAGGAAATTTGCCGAGTGGCAACTTGGTCGTTTCTTCACACTATTGTGAAGCACTACAATAGATACTTATCAGTCAGCTGATGCTGCCTTTGGGAGGAGAGTTCTTCAGGCAGTCTTGGACTCACCTATGACTGTCTTGTTCATGTGCTTTTAGGGTTTAATTTCCATTTTTTTGGTAGAAGTCATAAACAGTGATATGGAGGATAAATCTGAGTATATGATATAGCAAAAAATGTCAAGGAAACAAAATCTTTTAAGACCAGTGGTTCTAAATTTGGAAGAGAGTTCCTACCATCTTTATCTGTGTGTGTGTGAGGCATAAAGGGAGACGAAGTAGTTTGAATGATATCTTTTATTAACTGCTGAATTTGACCAACACTACCTCTGGATTTGAGGCATAACTCACTGTAAAGTGCTGTTCAGCACTATACAAAAATATAGCTATAAATCCAATTCATACTGAAATTAATGTGAGGGGAGAGGTACTTTCTTTGACATCTGTGGTCATAAAGTCATCGAATGTCAGATTTGGATGGGGCCTTGAGGGCCATGTAGTTCCCTGTTTGTATGCAGGATGACTACAAATAGAACATTCCTGACAGATGGCTGTCCAGCCTCTTGAAAACCTCCAGTGATGGGAGGCACCTGCAAACTCCATAGGCAACTCTTCCATTGCTTCACAGTTCTTACTGTTAAGAAGTTCTTCCTGATATTTAACTGAAATCTACTTTCTTGGAACTTAATAATAATTATTTTATTTTATTGTACATCCCCCTCCAGCCATATGTCATTTGGAGCATTTCACAATCATAAAATACAGTGGCAATATAACATCCACTTTAAATTGTTTTTTAAAGGGGAAGGTAAAGAGGGAGGACAGAATACGTTGAGGGGAGAATAAAGACACCTAGAGAATAGGTCTTCAGGTGCTTTTTAAGGGCGAGGAGGGAGGAACCGAGACGAACATCTTTGGGGAGGGGAGAGTTGCGAACTAAGGGACCCACCACAGTAAAGGCCCGGTCACTTGCCGACTTAAGGTGTGATGACAGGATCCCCAAACAGCAAGTGGTTTCTGAGCACAGATAACCATCAAGGTGAGGCTTCAGGAGCAGGTCCCACTGTTTCTAGTCCTGTTCTCTGTAGCAGCGCAGAACAGTTCCTTGCCATCTTCTTGGTGGCAGCCCTGTAGATATTTGAAAACTGTTGTCATGTTGCCCCCTCATCTTCTTTTTGCTAGGTAAACATACTCCGTTCCATCAACCTTTCCTCATAAGACTTCCTTTCCAGACCCTTGATCATGTTTGTTGCCCTCCTCTGAACCCACTCTAATTTAGTCAATGCCCTTCATAAAATGGGGTGCCCAAAACTAGACGCAGGACTCCAGGTGATGTCTGACCAGTGCCAAATAAAGGGGAATTATTAGTTCTGCTGACTTGGAAAGAATATTTCTGTTAACGCAGACTAAAATTGCATTAGACCTTTTTTCAGCCACATTGTGTAGCTGATTCATGTTCCGTTTGTGATCGATCACAATCCCTAGATGCTTTTTAGATGTGCTGCTGCCAAGCCAGACACACACACCCGAGTCTTACACTTGTGCATTTGTTTTTTATTCTTCAAATGCAGAACGTGTCATTCTCCCCTCCTCCAGGACAGATGGTCTTCACTGATGGACATATGGTCTTCACTGATGGGATGTGTCCCTCCTTCCTTCGGATAGGCAGGATCAATTTAATTGACAGCCTTATCCATGGGAGGGGCACAGCCCACCTCGAAGCCCAGTTCTGTTCCTCCCTGACTAGGGGAGCATAGGCCATAGGTTTTTCTTTAATTTCCTTTATCTTCCTTTAATTTCTCTGGTCTTGGGGGGCCCGTTCCTTGCTAACCCACCCTTAGGGGGCAGGGCTCAGCCACAGGCAGGGGACCGGGAGGGTCCTTCCCCCATGTCTCCTCCTCCCCCCCCCATACTGGAAGGGGCCCAGTAGTAGGGGGAACAGCCGCACCCGGAGCAACTCCTCCCCAGCGGCCGCAGGGCTTGCGGGGAGTTGAGCCGCAGCAGGGTTTTTTGGTGTGCCAGCCGGCCACCCGTTTCTTCCCGCGCTTCACCATGGCGGCAAGAGCCGGGAATGCAACTCGCTGGGATGCAGACTCGCCCCTCCCCCATGGCAACAGGGAGCTGGGAGAAGCAGGCGCAGCAGCGCCTCCCCGCAGTGTGAATGATCTGAGCCAAAGAGAGGTGCAGGAGGGGGGCCTGTCCGGAGCCAGGGGGCAGACCCCGCTGCCCGGCAAAGGTCCCAGAGGCTGTGCTCCTCTGGTTGGGGCAGCAGGTCATGGACTCCCCCCATCTCTTTGAGTCCCTAACGGGGGGAGGTGGCACTCCAGCATGCCCCTTCCCCAGGGAAGGAACACCCGAGCAGGGGATGGCTAGCTCCTCTCCTTCATGGGAGTCGATTAGGGATGGCAGTACCCGGGAGGGCAGACCCCACCCTCAGCCAGGGGGAACCTCCCTGCAGGGGAACCAAGCAATAAAGAGGAGACGCAAGGCCTCCTCAGAGTCTTCCTCCAGGGAGGGCTCTGCATCCCCGTCTTCTTCCTCCTCCTCCAGCTCTTATTCCTCCCCCCCCAGACACTGCTCGATCCGTAAGAAAAGGGGGGCCAAGGGATCCCACTCTTCTCATTCCCAGAGGAGCAGGAGACGTAAAGGGCACAGGGCCACTGTCCCCAGACTCAGCTCGCCGTTCCCCTTGAGGACCCCCCTCCTGACAGGGAGGACAGGGAGCCTTCAGACCTTCAGTTAGAGGTGGGGGACATGGGAGGAGCAGGCGGGGGAAAGGCTCTTAGAAGCTGAGCAGTTTGGCAAGCTCCACACCCTAGGTGGTAGCTGAGCTGGCCATCTCCGCCCCATTGCAGCTAGTGGAACAACAGGAGGCCCCCACGGAGAACAAGCGGGCCTTCTCGAGGGACCCCACTCCCTCCCCGGAGTTGCCCCTAGCCAAATTCTATGTAGATACCATCAAGGGGGAATCGGAGCACCCTGCTAGATTCAAGGGGCCCCATAAATTTATCAGTAAATTTTACTCCATTACTGCCTCTCAGGAAGACCTCACGTTCTTGCCCAAAGTAGATGCGGGGCGGCAGACATGTCCAAGACAGCCGCGCTTCTGTCAGAGTGGGAGGGGTTTAGGATCCCCTTGACAGGAAAGTGGAAATAGCCCTTAGGAAAAGCTATGAGGCCTCAGCCCTAGCACTCAAAGCCTAAGCTGCGGCTTCTAGCTTCAGCAGGGCAGCCTTTTTATGGCCCGCAAAGCCAAGAGAAAGAAAACGAAAGATAGCTTTAAGAAGCTGGCCCTAGCAGCAGCCTTTTCAGCAGACACAACCCTAGATGCTATCCAGCTGAATGCCAGAGCCTTGGCGACCAATGTGGTGGCCCCGACGCTCAGTCTGGCTCCGCCCATGGAAGGTAGACCTCCCATTCAAGTTGGTTCTGATGGGCCAAATACCAGGGCAAGAAGCTTTTTGTGGAGGCTATGGACAACGTTCTTACCACCGAGCCGGAGAAGAAAAAGGCCCTGCTGCTGATCCCCTCGAAGGGCGCAGACAAGAGCTCCTTTCGCCCGAGAACCTCAGCTCAGAACCACAGAGGAAACTGGAAGGGAGACTTTCTCCCAGGCAAACCCAGGTAGCAACAAAACCATTGGAGGGGGGACCAGTTCTAGCACAAGAGACCTCAACTCTCAAACACAAAGCAGTCCAAGCGCCCAGCATGACTGGAGACGGCCACCTCAAAACACGGAGGCACACATCGGGGGGTGATTGCAGCTATTCACGGAGCCATGGACTCTCACGTCTTCGAATCAATGGGTTCTCGAGACAGTGTCTAGAGGACATACAGTAGAATTCCTATTCCCACCAAGGAAGCGGTTCCTGCCCTCACCCCTCCCAAAGGACCCAATGAAGGCGAAAAAAAAACGGAAGGCGATTCAACACCTACTGCACATAGGGGCCATAGAACCAGTCCCACCCTCGCAGAAGCATTCCGGCGTGTACTCCATCTTCTTCACGGTCCCAAAGAAAAATTGAGATATCTGGGCTATCCTAGACCTCAAGGCACTCAACAAGAGGGTCAGGTACCAGAGGTTCAGAATGGAATCACTGAAATCCATCACGGTAGCCCTCCAACCCGGCAACTTCCTAACCTCGATCAACCTGCGGGAAGCCTACCTCCACATCCCCATTCAACAAGCTCACAGGAGGTACCTGAGGTTTGCAGTCGAGGGCCAACACTTTCAGTTTCGAGTCCTCCCCTTTGGGCTCTCCTCATCGCTGAGGGTCTTTACGAAGATGTTAGCGGCGCTGGTGGCACACCTGAGGATGCAGGGTATCCACGTATATGCCTACCTGGACTACATCCTCCTGAGATTCCCATCGTATGCGCAGGGCCTGACAGATCTGTAAGTGATGTCAAGGTGCCTGGAGGCACACGGCTTCCTGATAAATAGAGAGAAAAGTTGCCTGGTCCTGTCCACATCCATCCATCCTCTTGGGAGTCCAACTGAATATCATCCAGGACAGAGTCTTCCTCTCCAAGGAGAGATACGCCAAGGTCCGCACAGCTCTGGAGCACATGAGGAGAAAAGGTTTGGCAGACCTCATGTTCTTGGCGCAGGTCCTGGGCTCCATATTCTCATGCCTGGAAATGATGGCGTGGGCAAGACTGCACCTGCGGCCCCTGCAGGCCTTCCTCCGCCCCTACCAGGAGGAGATAGCGCACAGCCGGCATCTCTGTATTGGCTTACCCAACAAGCTGAAACACCAACTGAGATGGTGGTCCTCTCCGAAGCGCTTAGAGAAGGGCCTCCCCCTGAGAGATCCAGTCAGGTTAACCATAACCACGGATGCAAGCCATTGGGGTTGGGGAGCTCACTGCAGGTTCGGATCCATCCAGGGCAGGTGGAACAGGAGCAAACGCAGTTGGCACATCAACAGACTGGAGCTGAGAGTGATCCGGCTAGAGCTGCTGCACTTTGCCAAACACATTGTGGGAGCCCATCTCCTGATCTGAACGGACAGCACCACAGCCATGGCATTCATCAATCATCAAGGGGGGGTCACGCTCAAGATCGCTCCAGGAGGAAGCCAAAGCACTGTTCAGCTGGGCGCAGAATCGATAAGAACCATCCATATAGCCAGGAAGGACAACAAGACAGCAGACTGGCTTAGCTGTCGAACATCAGATCCGAGAGTGGTCCCTCTCCTGGAGGGCTTTCAGCTTCATCAGGAAAAGCTTCGGAGAGCTGGTGATGGACCTGTTCACGACGTCAAGCAACACCAAGGTCCACCTCTTCCTGGCAAGACACAAGGATCCAAAGGCAGTGGGGGTAGACGCCCTGTTGTCGGCATGGCTGAAAGGCCTGCTCTACGCATTCCCGCCGATTCCAATCCTACCAAGGGTGCTGCAGCAGGTTCGTCGTCAAAGGGCACGGGTTATCCTAGTGGCCCTATTCTGGCCATGCCGATCGTGGTTCTCGGAAATTTGGAACCTGACAACATCGCAACCACTCCGTCTCCCAACATGGCTGGATCTTCTGTTGCAAGGCCCGCTGTTACACCCAGATGTAAGGAAACTCGCCCTCATGGTCTGGATGCTGAATGGGAACAGCTAGCCCGGCTGGGCTACTCTGGATCCCTGCTGGATACACTGCTCTCCTCAAGGAGAGAATCAACAAACAGGATATATTGCAGGACATGGGACAGGTTTACCCAATGGTATTCTCAGAGTGACCTTCGCCCGATGGAAGCGAGTCACATCAAAGTCCTACTGTTCCTACAGGAGGGCCTGGAAAAAGGCCTGAAAGCAAACACCATCAAGCGACATCTGTCTACATTGTCCAGTATCATCGGCTGCACAGGTCTACCACCCATTTCCGCACACACTTTAGTCAGAAGGTTCATCAAGGCAGTGGAAGCCCTTTTGCCTCCAGTAGCCCACAGATTTCCTATGTGGAGACTTAACCTAGTGCTGGATGCTCTGACCAAGCCTCCCTTCGAACCACTAAGCCAGACCTCCCTTTTCCTCATGTCCATAAAGACTATTTTTTTTGGTTGCTGTTACCTCAGCTCAGAGGGTCTTGGAGTTGGGGGCCCTATTGATGGACCCGGAGTTGTGTGTATTTCATCCCGATAAGTTGGTCCTACAACCAGACCCATCCTTCCGCCCAAAGGCGAACTCAAGTTTTCATAGGGAACGAGCTCATATTGCTATCCTTTTGCCCAAATCCTCATCACCGGAGAGAACAGGTATGGCATAAGCTAGATGTTAGGAGGGCGGTCAAAATATACCTAGATATAACCCGCCCTTCCAGATCTTTTTTCATCTTTGAACCCACTCCATTTTGTCAATGCCTTTCTTAAAATGAGGCATCTAAAACTGGACACAACACTCCATGTGAAGTCTGATCAGAGCTGAATAGAGTAGATAATTGTAGGTATCCAAACCAGAGAAAATTTGCAGGGGTAACCCGCATTTAAATTTTGAGCTCTATTGTGAAGGTGAATGCTTGTAAAGGTTGCTTACACTAAGAGAAGTAAGAACTAATGTAATTCCAATTTCAGGGGAACTACCATTTAAAAATGCAGAAGACTGGAGCTTCAGGATAGCACTGAGTATGCTCCTCACACAAGGGGCAAAATGTAGCAGGTTTTTAGAAGACATTTAAAGGGGAACCACAGAATATTTAAGACCTCTCTAACACTGGAATCAGATATTTTTACACATGAACCCATGTGTTCCAGCATCTTTTCTCTAGCCAAGGTCTTTTATTAGGACATGCTCTTTGTAGGTGTCCTTCCTTGCCACAATTCCAACACCTTTTTCTTCTCCCATCCTTCTCCAACTGGGACCCATTTATGGGACAGGTTCCCTTCTCCTTCCCAACTCTATTACTGGCCCAACACCTTGTCTTTGTGATCTTTTTGTCAGAGCAGTCTATCCTTATGTGTCCCACCTGCTGATAATTCCAACATTCAATATTCCAGGTCCATGCCCCATACATGACCTACCTCCACTGGCCACCTAGAGTCCAGATTCCTTTTTGCCATTGCCAACTGCGCGGGATGTCCCTCCACACATGTCCCAGCTGGCCACAGTTATAGCAGGCTCTCTGGCCCCATCCCTTGAGTCTCCGTACTTGCATTTCTTTCTTGACTGCTGTCGATGGGTTGGATCCAGTTGACTCAGCACTGGTTCAACAAAGTTCCAGAGGCTTATTGCATGTCTCACTTGTGGGCACACTCCTCCAGCTGCCATTCTGCGAGTCCCGATAGATATTTGTCATGGGTGTGGGCCAGCCTCTTTGCTCCAATCCATGCTCAAGCCCCTGTCTAGCGAGCTCTGATGCAATCTCACTTAATATCTTCTTATGTGTCTCGACTGTTGGACACAATCCTCTACACTGCTCCCTCAATTGCTTCACACTGCAATGCACAATCCTGTAGCCACCTCTCCACAGTCAATTCCTTTTGCTGCCCTTGCTGTGGGCACAATCCTTCACTTCACCGCACCAGTGCAGGACCAATCACCTGGGAAAATCGCTGCCTTGTTGGTCAACAAGGTGATGCCTGCATTTTCCACCAAATACATAACGGTGCAGCATCCAAGGGTAAGTCCCTGCAGGACCCGGCCTAAGGAGTCTGTTTCATGAGGATCAACTCATGCAAAAGTCTTTATTCAACATATGCAAGTCTTAGTCCATAACAGTATCTCGAATACACAACCTCCACAGTAGACTTACTAGTGCCAGGAATACAGCCACTCCAGCTCCTCTTCCCTACCTAGCCCCTTGGACAGCCATGACCAGAGCCCTCTGACTGGCTCCACATACAAAGTCCCTTCAGAGTTTTAGAGTCACTTTCATCCTTGTTCAAGAAGACCCTGGTCAGCAGCTCTCAGCAGGACTTCAGCACAGCTGAAGCTCCTCAGCGAGCCTGCTGGAGATCCTCACAGTGATGTGCTCCCTTCAGCTCCCCATCCCAGACTGCCCTTCTGGCTTTAGACTCCTCTTATATAGCAGGAGTGGGCACAGGCATGGACATGCTTCTCCCTTCAGTACAACCTTAAAGGGCCAGCTACTCCAAGACTCAAGCCTAAGACCGCTTTCTCACATGCATTAATACGCACCTGTTGGCGCCGCAGGGAAGTCCGGAACTCAAGAGACACAGCTTGTGTCTCATGAGAAGGGCGGAAATGCGGGTCTTTGACTGCAAACGTGTATCTGGCAGGCCAGGGAAAAGGTACTCTGTCAGACACAAATGTTTTCAGGCAAAGATCCACATTTCCGCCTTTCTCACAAGATGGAAGCTGCGTGTCTTTTGAGCCCTGGACTTCCCAGCAGCACCAAGAGGTGCATATTGATGCACGTAAGCAAGCGGTCTCCAGTTCTCAACCTTACTGGGCTGGCTTCCCCAAGCCCTCGCCCGGTCAGTACTCAACCTGCCCGTGCATGCTCGGGCTGTCATCCTTCTCTTAAAGGTGTAGCAGCCCCAACTATCTGCTCCCTGCCACACATGGGTCCCTGGTTTTACATGCAGCCATGTTTACAAATGCAGTTCTGATCCCAAGCTAGATAAAAATCATGACTATGATTGTGTTAACCTAGTGAAGGTTCATGTCACCGTCTGTTTCTTGTTCTTCAGTATTACTTCAAGGGTAGTACCTTTTACCTAAATAATATAAAGTGAACTATGTATTAAAATTTGTACTAACTCAGAAACCAGCTACAATTTCAAGTTATATTCAGTTTGCAACAGTTTAATTGTATACTTCCTTATTCTTATTATTGAGACATTCAGCTGTAGAAAAGCATTTTCCTATTGCAATGGTAATTTATTTCCCTATTAGCCTTTGGTATTTTCAGCAACAGAACGGTCTACAGAAGAAATTATGCTTACTTCATTATTGAAGGTACATTAATCAGTGGTCCTTTTGGAAAAGTGGATGGACAGCACAAGAGAGTAATTTCAAACACTATCACCAAGGCTCACCACATCACATTCTAGCCAGTGGGTGGGTGCATCATGTTCTGCTGAAATGCATTCCTCTGTTGTGTATTGAGGTATGGAGAATACCTCAATCCCTATTGAGGTAGGGAGAAAAGGGACATCTAAATACTTACATCTCCACTAGATGGACAGGCATGTGTATCCTTGAGATGCTCAATGCTATTACTCATTATTTGCAAGGCCTGATGTTTTCTGATTCCTTGTACAGTTTAATTATTTGCAGACGAGCAAAGTGGATGTTAAACCTTGCCATTCTGATTGAGTACCCATTTAGCCCTCATTTTCTGCGGGCCTCCAGTCTGAGCAGGATTTAGCCGAAATACGGTCCTTGCATTGCAGCTCATCCGTACTCCTGTGCAATTTAGTTAAACTGATCATTGACAACCATGGTCAGCACTAATGATGCCATGTAGATGAGATCTAAAACTTGAGTGGCCCAATTAAAAACAAAGAACAGTTTGTCAGCTAGTGTAAACCTTAAACCTAGGTGGCTTCACTGAAGTCAAAAGAAAGAAACCCATTTATGCCAGCTGAGGGTCTGGTCCCATATTAAGTATATAGAGAAAATATCAGATTAAAAGAAAAAAGTTAGTATAAAATACCTAGATTACACACTCTTCAAAACTCATCTGTGAGAGACATGCCTTCAGCTTGGTCTCGGTGAACAAGACCAAAAACCTCCCTCCTAGAAGAGTAATTTTTTTTTACTCTGACACTCTTGATCTGACTTTGAAAGCTAAGTAGTATAAGCATACAGCTCTGTGAAGTACTTGTAACTATAGAGTAGAAAGATGGCTTAAAATTATTGACCTCATTATATTGGGGTTTTGGTTGATTTTCATCTTGTATGTATTGTTTTTTTAATTACTGTAATTTTTATAGAAATATTTTCTTAATTTCTGGTTGCAGGAAATTGAAGAAAAATCAAACATTTAACGGTCATGTCCGTCTTTGTGTATGAGGCATTGTTTAATTAAACTTTGTGATCAGCTCTTTACAGCATAAGAACTGTAACACATTACTCTTCTTTTTCAGAAAATGTAGCAATGTGCATCTAAAACTTAACCATTAATCCTTCAGACACTCACATTATATTTATTTATTTATTTAATTTAAATTTTTACCCCATTCTTCCCAAATGGCTCAGGGTGGCTTACAAAACTGTGCTGTTGCTCTTTATGCAGGTTACGGCAGGAGAACGACATGGTTGATTCAGCTCCTCAGTGGGAAGCAGTTCTGAGAAGGCAAAAAGAGAAAAATCAGACCGATCCCAACTACAGGAGATCCAGGCACAGATCTCGATCGTATGTGAATGTTTCTAAACTTTGATTTAAACTTTAAATTCATATTCCTGTGAGCTGCAACAGAATAAATCAACCTGACCAACTTATTATTTGGCAATAGATTTTTCACTCACTCCCCACTTTATTCATGTTTTCCTTAGATTTCCCCCCCCCCTTTCACATTAGCATGATTTATGGAAATAATCCCCTTTGTGCCTCATCTCCAGTGGTCTATTGGATTAAAAGTGGATCTGGCAGTCAAGAGCCTTATTAAATGGGCTGTATTCCAGTCTCTGCCACTTAATCATTATAGGTGAAATCATAGCCCAAATAAAGCAGATTGCTGAACTCCCACTGATTTCCATGAAGCCAGGATTTCACTCTTTGATATTTGACAAGTTACCAGACTTTTTCTGTGACTCAGTAATGCTATTTCTGTAAATGGGATAGCAACCTCTGTTCCCCCTTTTACTGTGCATTATGATGAAAATTTTATTGCATTATAAGTCACAAGAAGTGCTTTTTGTTGGATATACAATTTCTTTTTCTTCACTAAAATCTCTTAAACATGTTCCCAGACTAAACCAGCCACTAATAATTTGCCATCAAATTACCATTTGTAAGCAGCAGTCAATGATTCATTACAACCCGAGTTAGGATTTCCATGATAGAGTTGTGTTGCTAGGCAATGCCATGCATACATGCAGCCATCTACTGCACACAGCCAAGGTGCCAGTTCATAAAATTGACTTTCCTGTGAGCTAATGACAATAGTTTAATTATTTTTTATTCTGTGCATGTTCAAGACTTTGGAGAGATTTCAGTGCCTGCCATAATTTGTAAATAGAGAAACCGTCAAAGGCAAGTGTCCCAGGTGTCTATGGGAAAGTGCCAGAGGATCGATGGATATGGGAAAGGGCAGAGGAATATGTTGAAGAGCACCAGGGGAGAAGGTGGAAGGGCCTGAGGGAATATACTAGAGGGCAGCTGAGTGAGTAGTCTGAAGGGGGTACCCTAGCTGTCTTGCCAAAATAGATTTACTTCCCATACCACAAGGCTTAATTTTTATAGTTTAAATACACAGGTTTGTGTAGATTGCAGTTCTCCTACAAGGAAGCCTCTCCAGGAAGTAAAGTTGTTCAGTAAAAAATACTGGCCTTACTGTAAGAGGGCTTCCCCTTTATACCCACAGTATTAAATTATTCAAAATCACATTATTCATTTATGGTTAGAACTATATCCCTACCAGGGGCTGTATCCTGAAAACCCTTGTTTGCATAGAGTCCTGTTGACTGCAGTGGGACGGTACAGAAATAAAGCAAAATTTTATGCATCTCCACAGTATACAAATGAAAAACTATTATACTTGTATCTATTAAATCTAAAGGAAACCGCTCCAACTATATACAGAACTGTATATCTGTGTTGCAATATCAGAGCTGTGAAATGTCAAGCCACTCAAGTTCTGTTCTCATAGTTACCGCTGTCATTAGAACTTGCTTTTATCTCCCAGTTTTTATTCCTTTAGGAAAAATTAATATTGTCATTAAAATGCCAAACAAGGAGACTTTATTTTTTTTGTGGCTGTCAACGCAACATAAGTCAAACCTTATTGGACAAACCTTTACTGGAAAATATATAGTTAAAAGTTGGAATATCACTAGTCATTTTAGTTGAGGTTGAAAAACCAGAGCAAGTCTGACTTTTGTTTGTATTATAGAATATTCTATACATTAGGAAATGCAGTCTAAACTCTGTAGCCTTTGATAAAATACATAACTAACTTTTTTTCTTTGCTCACATCAGTAAGTTTATTTTACACTAACGAGGCTGCAGAGGCTCCCTCTTGTGGCGAATTTAACTCAGAAAATGTTTTAAGTTCCTTGGTCAAAATATTGACTAGCTCAGTCATGTTAAAAGCTTTCGTGGTTGTTATAATACCATGAATGTGCCGAGTATTTTACAAAACAAAGGCAAGTTCTTTGAGTGACTCTGTGATTCTTATTCATGGAATCACGTGGTAGCCTTCAGGCAATCTGGAGGAGCTCGTCTCTTTAAGAGCAGTTCTGCTTTGGCTTCCAGCAAGGAAATTTATGGAAGCCTGGGCTCTTGTCCCTCCTTCCCAACTCCAAAGAAGCCCTCGCAAGTTGTGGAGGTATGAGGGGCTGAAGCCCAGACCTCCCAGTTCCTTTCAACCGCTGCTGGCGAACTGAGGAACAGCTTGCTCTCCGAGACAACAGCCCCCCCTCCCCCCAAAACCACCAGTTAATATTTATAGCAAGTCTCAGTTGTTAGTTAGGGTTAGTTAGATAAGTAGACCTCTGTGTGGCTTCCTGCCACCATGGCAACCCCTGCTGGGGAAAAGCTTGGGTTTATTTACATTTATTTATTTCACATTTAATACCCTGCTCCTCCTGCCTCAGGCAGCTCGGGGAGGCTTACCTATCAAATATATAAGATATAAAACAATATACAAAAATACCACATTTTAAATCCATTCTACCTCCCCATATCTCTCACACCCCCAATCCTACCCATCCCCTCCACCAAACACCTGGTGGAACAGCCAGGTCTTACACTGCCGCCAGAAGGTGAGCAGAACCAGGCAGAGGCAGACCCACACCGAAAGGGAGTTCCATAGCAACGGAGCAGCCACCAAGAACGCCCTCCTCACAGTGGCACCCGATGAAAACTCAGGCCCCCAAATAACTACGGGGGCTGTCCCGGGTTATGGGGGGATGAGGCGATCCCTCAGGAGAGCATTTAGAGCTTTATAGATCAGCACCAGCATGTTGAATCGGGCCCAAAAGATTATAGGTAGCCAGTGCAGTGCACAAAGAACCAGAGTAATGTGCTCACGACAACCTGTCCCTGTAAACAGACGGGCCGCTGCATTCTGCACTAGCTGCACTTCATTTTCATTATATTGAGAACGATAACATTCTTGTTTTCATTATCATTATTGCAATAACGATAATGAAGATTAACAAAATCATTAACTATAACAGTCGTTATTGATTTTGTTATTGCCTGGCAGGTGGTTTTTGGAGGGAAATGTGGAGAGAGGAGGAGGGAGAAGACATCTTGGAGTCAGAAACAGTGTTGAAATCTTTAACTGGGCCTGTGATGGGAGGGGAAGGACCTGATGGATGTAATCGCTGGCCAATGAGCAGCCCAAGCAGGTCCCCCGCAGTTGAATGGTACCCTTTGATTGCTAATGTCTCTTGCCTCCCAGAACCAATCATGGGGGCTTTGGGGAGGGCACTGCAACCCTTTATGTGGCAGGGCCAGGCTGTTTGGCTCTTGTTCTGTGTTAGATCTTGCTGTGACAGGTTGTGTTTACAGAACTCTGGTGCTTGCACTAAAAATCTTCCTCAGCCCTTGGTGTTATACCTTACCTTTTCTTATACCCTTTATTTTACCTTTTCCCTTCCCCCGTCTGTCTTCCCAGATAGATAGATAGATAGATAAATAGATAGATAGATAGATAATTATAGACAGTGATTAGTAGGGGTGGGAAACCGGTAGAATCCGGTATCCGATAATGCCGGTACCGGGCGTACCGGCATTATCGGATTCGACCCGGTAATCCGGACCGGGTACCGGATTCCGGGGTACCGGATTTTTTTTACATTGCAGCCATTTAAAAATGGCTGCAATGTAAAAAAA
>QEPC01012948.1:1380097-1395775 GCA_003113815.1 Sphenodon punctatus | reverse complement strand
GGACTTTTTGAGAATAGGAGAGACTGTGGCATGTTTGAAGGCAGAAGGGAAAGAGCCAGTAGAGAGGGAGAGGTTGATGATGTGCAGGAAGGAAGAGGCGACAGTAGGAGTAATGGAGGTGAGGAGGCGGGAAGAAATGGGATCAAGGGGCATGTTCTGAAAGGCATGTTCTTCTACCATCCCTTCCAAAACTCAATAGTGATAGCAGCAGCCACCAACAGAGCACAATCAGGAGCTATCGAAACATTTCCTTCAGATAGAGAGGACAGCTGCCTCTCTTGGAAAGAAAGGCTTCTTGTCAACCACCCTAGCTCTTCATGCATCTAATTATATGTCAGTGATGGCTGGATACAGACATTGGCTATGGGCTAAATCAGCCATGACAGACAACCCTACAGAAAGACTGGCTCTTCAGAATGAGGGTTGCCAAGTAGCGTAGTTTCAACGTACAGCAGCTATGCATATGGCTGATGACACAATTTGCAATACGGTAGTCGTAATTACCATATGGAGACTCACCTGGTTGTGCATTAAACACAGAGAACGAAGTCCGAATTGAAGACCTTCCTTTTGAAGGAGAAGACTCCACTCCAAACTGACCACTGGCACACTCGCCAAAATAAAGAAAACCTGCCAAATGGCAAGAGCCCAAGGGGTCGTGTGTTTGCTACAAAAGAGATACTATCACTCTTCTTCTTCCTCCTCAATTTACTACAAACAGCATAGGCCCTCATTCCACCACAGAAGGATTGTGCCACAGCATCAACAGCAGCCCTTCCCACAGGACCATAGAACATTTCTGAAAGGCAGAACCAAACCTAGGCAGACCTCGAACACCTCAGGGCCACTGCCTTAGTCAAGAGTTTGATTGTGAGTAGGTCAAGTGCAACAAGCGGAGAATCCTTCAGTTCAGGGACAGTCTAAGACAATTCTACCTTGCCTAGATAATATCACCTCTGATAAGTGGGTCTTAGAAATCATCTGAAAGGGCTACACAATGCAATTCATATCCATACCACCTCTATCCCCAACCCCTTCTGCATCCCTTTCTAGGGACCTCTCACAAGACCCTGCTTTTACAGGAGGTAGCATCGCTAATACAGAAGAAAGCTGTAGAAGAAGAACCTCAAGAGTGTGGTAGGAGTTTCTACTCCAGATATTTTGTCATACCCAAATGAGATGAGGAACTCTGCCCCATCCTGGATCTCCAAGATGTCAACAAATTTATTAGAAGATTCAACTTTAATATGACTGTGCTCTCTAAAATACTCCCAGCCCTTCAGAAAAATGCCTGGCTCATTTCACTTGTCCTCAAAGACACCTATCAGGAAAACTCACATAAAATGTCTGTCTTACTATAGATGACCACATTTTCCAGTATACCATACTCCCCTGTAGCCTTTCCATGGCTTCATGAGTTTCACCAAGTGCATGGCACCAGTAGCAGCGGAAGTCTGCAGAAGGGGTCACAGTATATCCCTACCTCGATGATTGGCTTGTCACGGTAGACTCTCACAAGAACCTCTGCTCACATGTCAACATCACCATGTGACTCAAAGAGGTAGACCTCCTTGTCAGCTTCCAAAAGCCACACTTAACACTGGTGCAGATTATGCCCTTCATAGGAGCCATCATAGACGCAACGCATATGAGGGCTTACCTTCCCCTAGAAAGGTTCCACTCCATCACTTACATGATACGTGTCGTACGGCCAGAAGCTGCCCAACAAAACCAGCAAGATTCTTCCTCTGAGCAACCCTGGTGACTTCTCATGTGAGACTGAACATGTGCCTGCTCCAACACTGCTCCAACACTACACTCTCCATACCGACCACCTCTACAAACCTCTCACTCTAATGACCCCGATACTGTAAACTGTGAGGCTGTCTCTTATACACATCTAGATGTGTATAAGAGACAGGCACTGTACACATAAATGCCCTCAAACTACAAGTTTTCAGGCATGCACTCAAAGCTTTCTGCAACACTGTTGCAAGAAATGTAGTTCAAATCACCACAGACAGCATGACAGCCATGTACTACCTCAGCAGGCAAGGAGGGGCTAGATCAAGGCAAATTTCAGACAAGCTGCTACCATCCGGCAATGGTGCATTCTTACCGACATGACACCAATAACCAATTGCCTCCCTGGCCAATGGAACCACCTTGCCGATCACCTCAGCCATGCTTCCCAGGGCAGACACAATTGGTCCCTGTACGAAGAGGGTTGGCCACACACAGACCTCTTTGCCTACAGCCACAATAGTAAACTACCATATTTCTGCAGCAGGGGAGACATGGCCCCAGGATCGATATCCAATGCATTTGCAATCTCATGTATGCTTTCCCCCCATTTCCCCTCTGTAACAGGGCAGAGTAGGAACGGAAAATCGAATCCATAGTCTAGAGTATTTAATTCTGACATGTATCCCCCTGCCCTGTCTCTTCCTCCCCCCCCAGTTTAATAACCTATGTTGAATACTGTTATTTTAGTTTCTCATACAGGGCCTCCAAGTTATCTTGTTTCTTTACTACTTCTGCTTAACTACATATTGGATAATTTTAGGAGTTTATGGTAGAGGGATAAATTAGTTCTAAATGTGTCTTGTTTTACTTGGTTCATCAAACTTAATTTGTTTCAGTACCATTAATGTGTTGGGGGGAAGGTTGTTTTTTGTTTTGTTCTTGAAAATAAATGTGACTAGTATTTGACCCTTGCTGGTATCAGCAAATTCAGAAAGCTCTAGGTTCTTGCCCTGCAGGGTTTGTTTCCAAGAGTTCAAATAAAACATCTGTGTAGCCAGAGGGTTTTTTTTAATTAAGAAGAATGGCCATTAAAATTCCGCAGCTATTTGAATCCACAAAATGCTGCTTCATTGCAAATTATGAATTCGTACTGAATTATTAATAAGTGTGCAGATGCAGACATAAAAATAATATGGGTCTTATTAGCATATGGGGCTGTTTCAGCTTGTAAAAAAACAAATGGCCCCAACAAAAAACCTGGTACCACACCACTTACTGGAAATTCCTATTAAACCTCTGAAGCATTAAAGAATTGTATTAGTTTAGGAACGGGTCTGAAGCTATGATCTGTTCAGAGCTGAGCTCCGATTTATAGCAGGATTCTTTGGGTGTGTATTATGTGTAGCACAGTAGCTGAAATATTTGACAACCAAGGATGCCTTTGGTTTAATTAGCAAGAGTCCTTGACCATTGCTGTGGATGAGCAACAATATGCATTAAGGTCAAAAGCCTGAAAAGCAGAAACATGACTTTCCTTCCAAATGTGTGTTTTAATGTCTTAATTCCTCTCATTCTGCCCCCAATCTGTCTTCTGTTTCATGAATCGCTCCCTCTGATTTTAGCGATTTTCCTCACTTTGGACCCAGTCCAGCTCCTGCTGACTCCAGTGAGGGGAGGAGGAGAAGGAAGAGCGTGCTCTTTGAGTGTTGTAACAACAATGGAGAAATGTATTTTCACCACACAGGAAGAGCTTTCAGAGTTGTTTACCCGCCACATCTTCAGAAAGGCATTATCTGCTTTAAAAAAAATAATCAAAGGTTTTAAAATAAAGTATAAAGCAGTGCTGTGTAACTGAACTTCTGTTGTGGTGATTGTAATAGAGTGCAATTAGTGCCAGCGAAAAGGATACAGGTGCTGATAATTGGAAAAGGACCACGTTGGTTCTGGCGCTAACTAAAAGGACTAGGCATGCATTTGGGCTTAGGGGATCATGCCCATGCCAGAACTATAGAATGCAGGTGCCCTAGTGCTAGATGATTCTGGTAGCCACCAATTAGAGGCTGGAATGCCAAAAGCCTCTGGGTTAAAGCTATGAGACTGTCAGTTTGCTTGGAGAACTGGTAGTGGAAGGATCTCTATCAGAGAACTCCCGGCCAAGGCTGGAGATATGAAGCCCAGGGAAAGGAAAACTGTCACAGAGACTCTTCAATGGACAGCACACTCAAGGACCTGAAGGCTAGCAGACCGGAGCTCTGGACCTGCAAACCACAGAGACCCAGGTGGGCTTGGACTGTTGATTGTCGTAAAGGGACAGAGCCTTGGTTATGGCATACACAGAGTTTCAGCTGGTGGATCAGACTGGCTATAGGGGTGGTTGGTGGCCAGAACCTGCTCAGATATAGTAACTCTGATAGTAAATACCCCAGATGTGGACCTTGAAGGACTACAGCTTATAGGACTTCTAGTAACTTGGCCTAAGCCTTCTAACTTGGCCAGGTAGGCTATGGCGTTAAGTTGGTGCACCGTGAACTCGAAGTACTTCCCCAGAGCTGCTCTTCAGCAACCCCTAGTGGGTGTGGGGAGCAATCCAGTGACAATTGAGTAACATGAAATGAATGCCATGAAGATCTGACATTTAAATTACCCAGTACTGGTGTGATTGGGGACTTGATGCAAGTGAGCTGATTGAAGCTGAATCCAGCCAAGACTGAACTGAGGATTGTAGACCAGTCCTGTGACCTGAAGGGTATTAGGATACCTGTTACTGATATGGTCCAGCCCCCATTGGTCACTCAAATTCATAGCTTTGGAGTGTCCTGGATGCATTGCTGATTCTTGAACATCAGGTTATGGCGGTGGCCAGGAGCACTTTTCACCAGCTCCAGATACAATAGTGTTCTGAGCACAATTCAAAGTGCTGATTTTGACCTAAACCAGATCTCTGTGCCTGTATTGTCCTCAGCATAGACACTGCAGAGAACAGACCAGTGTAACTGTTTCAGTTTGTGAGCAGCCTGGTGAATCCTGACTGCCTCAACACATCTATGGTTTCTTCAATAGAGCACTGTGAAAAGTTTGCAGTGTTTTTTGCAGAGAAGATAAATGGACTCTGGGCAGAACTCACTGGCCCTTTTGATGTGGGTAGCTGCAGGGCCCTGAAGATTGCATTCCCCTGGTTGACTTATATGTGGTTAATGACAAGGCAGTCTGTACATTGGTGGGATTGTTGAGGCCCACCACCTGCTGCTCTGACCCATGCCTGTATTCGTTGTCGAAGGCGAGCACTGGGGTGGTGGTACCTTTTATTGACAGACATTGTTAATGCCCCTGTTATCATGTCTTGATATTGGAGTGCTTGCCAATTTTTGCCCAGTCTCCAATCTGCCTTTCTTAGGGAAGGTGATTGGGAAGGCTGTGGCAGTACAGCTGCAGACTCCAATAATGTCTTGGGAAAATTTCAGTATATGGGGTAAAGACCACACTTGTCAAGGTGATGAATGATCTGCTGATGATTTTGGATCGAGAACAGCTGGCCATTTTGGTCATGCTGGACCTTATAGCAGCATTTGATATGATTGACCATGGGTTGCTGCTTTGGTGGCTGAGGGATGCTGCTGGCGTGATGAAAGCTGCCGGTCAGTGGTTTGAGTCATACCTGGAAGGGCGGTGTCAAGGGTGATGAATGAATATTTTATTTGTTATCCCTGAGAGACCTGAAATACGGCGGTCCCCAAGGTTCTGTTCTATCGCCCATGTTCAGCATGTACATGCAACCCTTCGGGGATGTCATGTCTAAACACAGGGTTGAGTATCATCAGTACATGATACCATGAGTGTCAAGAAATACACAACTGTATATCTCTTGCCCTGTGAGCCCTGCCACCTTGGTCTTTATTTATTTTTTATTTATTTAAGAAACTTTATACCCTGTCTCTCCCGTCTCAGCTGCTCGGGGTGGCTTACGATCAACAGTCTTTGCCTTGAAGGAATGCCTGAACGATATCTCTGACTGGATGCATCAGAGCTACCTCGTGCTTAATCTGGGGAAGACTTGAGGTGATACTAGTGGGGAGGGGCAGCCAATATGAGGATTGGCTCCCTCCCTACATGTTGAGGGAGCATGAATGGAGGTAGTGGCCAAATAGAGAACTTGGGTGTCATTTTTGACCATGCCTAGTCCATGAAAACTCAGGTATTGGACATGGTTCTAAGATGCTTTTTTCTGCTATGCAATTTATCCCACACTGACCTCGCTACAGTGACCCATGCCCTGGTGACCACAAGGCTTGATTTTTGTAATTCTTTCTTCTGTGGGCTTCCGGCTGTGCTTCTGTCACTTGCAGCTTATTCAGAATGCAGTAGTGCAGCTGTTTACTTTCAGGCAGCCTGTGATCGCATTATGCCTACCATGTGTTTTCTGCATTGGCTGCCTGTAGAGTGATGGATTGAATTCAAGATTACACTGCTGGTCTTCAGGGCCCTGATCGGTATAGGCCCTGGCTATATTTGATACCTGGTCCTGGATCCTTACTCTCATGGTTATCTGTGCTCAGAAACCACCACCTGCTGATTGGGGATCTCGCCATCATGCTTTAAGTTGGCAGTCAATTGGGCTTTTGCTGTGGCAAGTTTCTCAGTGTGGAATTCACTCCCCCCCCAGATATTCCTCTCAGTTCCTCTCTCCTCACCTTTAAAAAACATCTGAAGGACCGACTTATTCCTCAGATGATTTTAGGATTAATTGCTGGTTTCCCTTCAGTGTATTCTTTCCTCCTTTTTACCTTCTCCCCCCCCCTTTTTTTAAAAATGTTTTAATTGGATGTTATGTTACTACTGCAGCTTATTATTATGATTATGTTATGACTGTGACATGCTCTTGAATGCCATGCATCAGGGGGAATGCTATAAAATTATTCATTATTATTAAAAGCTCTGACTGATATACCACCCCCACCCCCCACCCCCAGCTACAAGACTGATGAATGATGTGAAGGTAGTGGGATCTTGGGGGGAAATGACCATGTAATATTAGAATTCATGATCCTAAGAAAAGGAAAGGGGGAAAACAACCTGACCAAGGACTTTGGACTTCAAACAAGCTGATTTTAATAAGCTCAGAGAAATACTGGGTGGGATCCCTTGGTTAGATTGCCTAAAGGGGAAAAGTGTCCAGGAGGTCTGGGGCTACTACTTCAGAGGGGGGAAGGTCTCCCACTCAGTGTCTATTTTCCCCTCAGTCTTCACAGGAAAGGCACCCTTTGACCCAACTGACAAAAGGTGTATGAATGAAGAGTGGAAAAGATTGCAGGCAAGAACAGATAGAAAGAGGTTGTCAGAGTGTGTCTGACTACTTTAAATGAATTCAAGCCTTCAGGGCTGGGTGAGTTACATCCCAGGGTTCTGAAAATACTGGTGGAAGTACTCTCAGAACCTTTGTCAACTATCTTTCAGAACTCTTGCGGGGAAAAGATGAGGTGCCAGAAGAGTGGAGACGGGCAAATGTCCCTTTAAAAAAGAGGGAAAGGAGCATCTGGGAAATTACAGGCCACCTGGCCTGATTTCAATACTTAGGACAATACTCGTGCAGGTTATAAAACGTTCCATCTGTAAGCACCTTAATGACTTGTATGTAGTCAGCATGGATTTGTCAGGAACAAGACATGCCAGACTAATCTTGATTTTCTTTGATAGAGTAATTAGTTTAGTGGATGAGGGGAATGGTGTGGATATAATATATCTCAATTTCAGCCAAGAGTTTGACAGAGTTTCACATTAAATTCTCGTTGACAAGCTTGCCAGTTGTGGGCTTGAAGACACTACAGCAAGGTGCATTCACGGCTGGTTGATGAACCGTACTCGGAGTGATCATCAATGGTTTATCATCAAACTGAAAGGAGGACTTGAGTGGGTGCCTGCAGGGTTCTTTCCTGAGTCCGGTGCTATTCAACGTCTTTATTAATGATTTGGATGAAGAGGTGGAGGGAATAGTAGTTTAACTCTACTGGGCACTAGATGGGCCTTACCCAGGCACCAGTTTTGGGCACTTCGTTCTAAGGACATGGATAAATTGGAGTGGATTCAAAGGAGGGCAACAAGATGATAAAGGGTCTAGAAAGTAAGTCTAATGAGGAAAGGTTGAAGGAACTGGTTAAGTTTCATCTAGGAAAGAGACGGTTGCGGGGAGACATGATAGCAGTCTTCAGATATCTAAAGGACTGACACCAAGAAGATGACAAGGAACAATTCAGCATTGCCGCAGAGGGCAGCACTGGAAACAATGGGCTCAAATTACAGGGAAGTAAATTTTGGTTAGAGATCAGGATGTTTTTAGTTTTGTGGGGTTTTAATTATTTATTTTACATTTGTATTTTATATGTTCCGTGAGATGCCCTGAACCTTTGAGGATAGGGCAGGATATAAATATAAATAAATAAATAAAATAATTTCTGAACGGTAAGAGCTGCTTGGCAGTGGAACAACCTGCCTAGAGAAGTCATAGCGCTCCATCTCTGGATGTTTGCAAAAAAGCCATCTATCAAGGACCTTGTAGTTGTAGTCATCCTGCATCCAAGCAGAGAGCTAGACTAGATGACCCTCCAAGTTCCTTCCAACTCTGATGTTCTATGATTCCCCCATGTCTTATTGTAGCCCTTGAGGTCAGTTGGGATTGCCCTTTTACACTTACCATTGGTGTGTCAAATCTATACAGCAAGGAAATGCCAAGAGGTGTGTGTGGTGGCTGTTGTAACAATTATGGTATTCCCTTTCCCTGAAGGTTCAACAAAGCCCAAGTCTGAGAATTTCCCAGAGGCAATGTAAGACTTTCTTCTTAAACCAGATATTTTGCAGGTAGGAATAGATCTTTGGGAGGTTGAAGGTAGGGGATTTTAAACAGTTTTATTTGTATATATGTGTGTTGTAAACCACCCTTAGCCCTAGGGATAGGGTCAGATATAAATTTAAATAAATAAAATAACACTTCTCAGGCACATGAATGGTAAATAGAACCTTAAAAGGGGAATTCTAAAACTCAGATACCCTAGGAACAGTGAGACTATTCTGTGCCCTTTCTTCTTTTATTTTTTTCTCAGCAGTTGTTTTACTTGGATCCACTATGTCGCAACGCAAATTTCTTATTGTATGTAGTTTTGAATAAAATCTGTAGAACTGGTGCACTTTGAGCTAATCATGGGAAAGGAGCATGGTCTTTTGTTTTCAGTTCAGTAGAACCTTAGATAGCATCCGGTTTGGGGATGAGCTGGCCCACATACAGTGGTTTTGTAAGACTACGTATGAGAGACAAATGTAGATTAAGCCATTGAATGCAGGGGACTTGCTTATACGTTCGGCTTCTAGGGAATGATGAAACGTCAAAGTGGCTTCTTACCTAGCCTGTCCATGGACACATTTCCAGCCCAAACCTGGTTGTTAGCAATAAGGACATATGGTGAAACCCAGCTCCAAGAGGTTAACAGAGTTATTTCCATAAAAAAGTACAAATGAATCCTAATTCATTAGTGGTGTGGACTGAAATTTACATTGCCATGTAGAATCAATGGGCCCAGGAGTAACCTTTGGGCTCTGCCTTCTCGTATGAGCTGGCGTTTGTGAACATTAGAAAGGCTGCTCTGTGTCCCTGGAGAAGCTGGGATGCATCTTGCATTGAGCTGTCCTGTTCCCTGATGGCTGATTATTACAGGATCAGAAGGGGATACCTATCCTCCCAGCCTCAGGAAGAGTGCATTGTTCACAGCTGCTGCTCTGTGTGAACAGATTTAAATTAAAGGAGGAGAAAGCAGCCTGGCATTAAGGGTTGAACTAAGCCATTTAAAATCACCACTAGTGATTGATGATTTCAGACTCCCTGACTAATGCTTTCAGGGAGACTGAAAGCACCAGGGCATATGGAGGAGGGGGGAAATAGGTGAAGGCAAGAGGAAAGGGAGGTGAGAAACTGAAATATATTTAAATACTAAACAATGTGGGGAGAGAAATCCATGGGCTTGAGTGTGTTGAGGGTACTATGGAGGACAATCAAGCCACTGCCCCCAGTGAGTTTGTCTGTTGTCTCTTTGGAGGCACTCAGACCCTCTTGGTTACGGACAATTTGACAAGGGAGGCAGATAGTCTAAGACAGATAGGTGTGTGCTGGCTGTGGGGAAAAGCAATGCTATAGTTCTTGGAAGTCATGGTATCTGATGTGAAACCTATAAAAATAAAATTTGTAATCCAGCTAGAGAGCAATAAACAGGATGTTTTCACCTTTCTTTTCTGTGATATTGACCCTTGGCATTTGTATAATGCCAGCCACTGTGACATCTTTTCATCATTTGAGTATCTGTAAAAATTGGGATCAGGATCGCCCAATTTATTTTATAGGTCACCAAACCGCCTTCAGCTGATACCATATTTGGGCCACTATTGAACTAGATCTCGGCTGAGCCTTGGAAAACGCAGCATAAAGGCCCACTGTCCAATTAGGTGCTCAAGAGCTCTCTCCGAGGCCTGTGACCATGCTCTATACTAACTCCTGTTGAGAATGACCATTAAGATAGTTGACTGTGCCTTGGTATTGCTATGTCTTTATATCACTGGTTCCCAAACTGTGGTCCACGGACCCCTGGGGGTCCGTGGGACTCCACTTGCGTCCTGCTTGGGGGATTTTTTGTGTGTTTTTTGTTTTGTGTTGCTGAGCCACGCGGCACGGTGACTGGGCTCGGTGTCGGCATGGCACAGACTCTGAGCTCAGCCACTTACACAAGCGGAAGAAGCTTAAGCCATTTCTGCCCTCAGCAATCCCTTCAAAGCAGTGGGTTTAAAAACCGAGCAGGTGCAGGCTGCAAGCAGGCAACGGGCGCAAACTTTGCAGTGTGGTTTGCCTCGCTCCCGGGAAGGGTGTCTGTCTGCAAGCCCAGCCTAATGAGCCTGGGGCTGCAGCATGCAGCCTGGTGGGGGGAGAGACTGCTTCCCTCCCACCCTACTTAACTGAAGGAGCCAGCAGCAATCCACAGAAAGTTGTAGCGGCGAGGAGCCACATCCTCCTGGAGCCGGACCTGCTGCGACTGCTGGGCTGGGCTGTGGGACATCAGCAGCACCCGCCTGCTGCCCACCTCCCTGGCACCGAGGGGTTTTCGCTCTGAATCTTCCGTAGTTTTAGTCTGGGCTTGAAACTCCAGTGAGGCTGGAGGGAGCCGGGCGGCAGGCAGGTATGAAGTGGGGGCGGGTGGAATTAACACGGAGAAGGGTGGCTGGGGAGAAATACTGGGGTATGAAGGGTGGGGGGGATGAACATGGAGAAGGGATGGCTAGGGAGAAATCATACTGGGGTATGAAGGGGTGAAATAAATGTGGAGAAGGGATCCTGCCTTGTAGTTTAATTGTAATTGTATAAGATTTTATCTTGTACTTGGAATTAAAAGCATTTCATTACAAGCATTTTTTCACAAATGCTTACATTCATATTTGTTGTAGTATGCAAATTTAGAAGTGTCTTATGCAAATGTATGTAAATTTGGTGGGGGTCTGCAGCTCATTGGGAAATCTGAAAAGGGGTACTTGGTCACAAAAAGTTTGGGAACCACTGCTTTATATGGTTGAGTAGGGTTTTTTTTTCTGACTTAGTTTTCATTCTTAGTTTTCTACTCTGTGAACCGTTTTTGATCAGATTGTTTGCTCCTCACCTTTTAAAAAAATAAAAAAACCTCCCCTTCATTGTGATTATAGATTAAGGGTACAATCCAACACCCCCATGCAATGTGCGCCTGCACCAGGTGCAGTTTACTTATGCCGGTGCACATGCAAGCTGCTTGGCGCAACACTGCAAATACAGCCTTCCTGAGCCCACACACCCCGCAGCCCAGGGGCTGGAGCAGGAGCTGTGCCTGCTCCATCCCCCGGGCTGCAGGGTGTGTGGGCTCGGGGTGTGTGTGTTGTATCGGCAGGGTCGCACTGTTGCGCTGAGTGGCTTGCTGCGCACATGGGGCACATGTGCACCCGCCGCCTGACTGGGCATTGCACCAGCGGGCGGCATATGCCGCCACTTGGATTGCACCCTAAAAAAATATTTAACTGAAATATAAATCAAATGTGCAATTAAATGTGTAATAAAATTAATAAATTAATAACCTTTGCTCCTAACCTTACCTTGCTTGCTACTTAAACCAAATATTTTACCCAGTAGGCTGCATTGTCTTTGGCTATGAGTAGAAATTTTCAGATGATACTGTCTGTGGGCGTCTTTAGACACAACGGCGAACGGGTGCTTAAGACATTTGCCATATAGCTGTGAGTTTTGACTAAGCAGTATCACTGTTTTTGGCCCCTGGTTTGTCCCCCGTTAGCCTCACATTAACTCCTCGTTGGTTGCACGGATGTATCGGGTATCAGGCTGAGTGTTTTCCCCTGTCCCCGTGGCCAACATTGTGTCTAGAGTAATTGGATGGTGTGTTCACAGCTATTTCCAGTCTGTCTGCCACGAATCCTCCACTCTGTGTCCCCATCAAACAGCTCATTCCTTGCTGCACACCATCCGTGCGCTCTCCCAGAACACGTGGGGGGTGGGGTGAGCAGTGAAGAATCAGCTGTTTAGCTGCAGCGCCCGCCGGAGGATCAGACAGAACCGACCGCTCTCCCACATGGACTACAACTCCCATAATTCCATGGGAGTGCTTCTGCCAGGAGAGCTTCCAGTACAAACAGCAAGCAGGACTCTGATTAGCCCCTAGATGTGGAAAACAGTAGTGGGGGCAAATGTGGGTCAGAGAATGGTGTCAACACACATTCCACCATCCCTTGCCGCTGTGGCTAAAGGCACTCAGTTATAAGAATGGTTCCGTACTGTGCCCCAAATAAAGTAGAAAATATCAAGCATTATAAGGAAAAAATAAAAATGAATGCAAAGGCTACAGAGTTAGACTACAGATTTCTATCATTCATAGGAAAAGCGAGGGAGAATTTTCCTACTTTTTGGCTATATATTTTTTCCAAGCATAGGACTGCTACTTTGTATATGGCATTACTGTGGTATTAATGTATATTCAACACTGCAAAGGCTGTAGTTCACCACTCAGACAAAGCCAGAGTAAACAGGATTAGTGCTGTCAGTTACACAGAAATTCTGCTCTCAGACGGCGAAGGGCTCCACTGCATCTCTTCTGTGGCCACAGTGCCAATTTAAAGGTTGGAATATTTACCATAGCTGCTACAATAAGGCAATAGTTCCTATAATAAGCCAGTCGTCTTGTTTGTGTGCACCTGTTTTGAGACTTAAATATAATCCTCTGGCCCCAAGACAGATATGAAAAATATATACATACTCCTCAGAAGCACATTCCCAGATGGTGTAACCCCGCTTGAGATCCTGACACACAGTTTGAAAATCTCTGACATACTGGATTCTTAATACTGAATGCACAGAGTATTACTGGGGCTACATATGCACACATTTCCCTACATACCCAGTGCCTTGCTTGGTCTCTCTCTTCTCCCTCTGCATAGGGACTTTAGTGACATGGGGAACCTTGCATGGTTTCTGTGCAAATGAGCAAATTAAATTCCAAAGAAGAAAGAGCTTAGTCCTCAGCTGTGCTAAGCTAACACGAGGAAGCAATATGTTGATGTGGATGTGGCTCTAACTTGCTTCAGCTTGTAATGAAAAAGCCTTGTGTCTTGAATATTTCATACATACATTTGCTGAAGGCTAGAGGAACAGAAATTGTGATTCATTCCTGAGCCTCTTAGTCAAGAGATGATCTTCCAAGTTCAATTAATGTAATGCTTTCCCTCAGAAAGCAAACTTTACAATTAAAGTCACTGAACTTGATTGGCACACTTCAGGCTTTGATGTGGGCCCTTAAAGTCAGTGCTGTGCAGCCAGAGATCAGGGGAATAGGACACTTTTATACCCATGAGACCTTTTGTTTGTGTTTCTAGGAGGAGCCCAGATGTACAAGCAAAGGAAGAGTTATGGAAACATATTCAGTAAGTATTGTTATTCTGAAACCATTTTTGCTTCTTTATAGAAGTCCAAGAACTAGGGAGTAAATAAAATAGTTTGCAAAACTGTAAATAGTCTTTAGGAATGTTCATCATTTGGAATTAATAAAAAATGCTAGAGAGAAGGTATAGCTGAGCCCGTGGCAGCCAGAGCTGCTCCTGCCAGATGCCCCTATTTTAGGAGAACCTGATGCTTTCTTCCCTTTTACCTTGCCTAGTCACTGTGTCACAAAGTCCAGTGCCTGAGGAAAAAACCTTTTCTTTATCTATTTTTTTTTTTAAACCATTTTGCCCATCTGTGATGTTCATAGTCCAGAGCATTTCAGTAAGATTTAGGGATGGAAAATTGGGCTGGAAATTGGATCAATATCAGAATCGGATTCAATTGAATCGTATTTGAATCAGATTAAAATCAGAATCTGATCATATTTTCCCCCTATTGACTTCAATTGGAAAATTTCCCATTGTAGTCAATGGAAAACCAAACCTATTCAGTTTAATGGGCCATTCATCATTCTAAGCCACAATCCTAGAATGATGAATGGACCAAAGAAGAACCAAGCAAATTGCAATGGCAGAGAGGAAGGAAAGAGTGGGAGGGGGCCCCTGAATTAATCCGATCCAATGAAAATTGGGTGGATTGGATGAATCAGATTCCAATGAAAATTGGATGAATCGGATAAATAAGATTCTGATTTTCCCCATCCCTAGTAAGAACTAGGGTATGTTTTCATTCTGTCCTACAAAATTACTTAAGGAAAAAAACATTGTAAAAGCGGATAGGGATATATTTATTTTTATGTGTTTATTAAAAGATTTTTTTAACTATTATTATTATTATTTTATTAGCATTTATATAGCGCAAGCAATGTACCTGGCACTTTACAAAGAATAAGATAGACACGATCCTTGCCTGAGAGCTTACAATCTAATATCCTGCCCCTCCTGCCACAGGCAGCTCGGGGTGGCTTACGACAACATAGATCAACAATCATAAAACCATAAAATTATAAAAACCTATCACTACCCACCCCCATCCCTCTCCTCCCCCACCCTCTACCCATCTCCCCCGCCAAACACCTGACGGAACAGCCAAGTCTTACAGCTTTTTTTAAAGGAGGGAAGGTCCGGGGCCAGACGCATCCCCCCTGGAAGGGAGTTCCACAGCCTCGGTCTGGCCACCGAGAACGCTCTCCCCTGTGTTGGACCCCCAGAAGACTCGGGGGACCATAAGAAGGGCATCCCCTGATGACGGCAGGGGCCAGTCCAGTACCCGGGGTGGGGGGGGTGAGGCGGTCCCGCAGATAGACAGGGCCCAGACAGTTTAGGGCTTCATAGGTTAAAACCAACACCTTGAATCTGGCTCAGAAGACTATCAGCAGCCAATGCAGAAAATGGAGCACTGGTGTAATGTGCTCCCCGTGGCCCAGTCCCACCAAAAGACGGGCTGTTGCATTCTGCACCAGTTGCAGCTTCCAGGCCGTTGTCATGGGTAGCCCCACGTAGAGTGCGTTACCATAGTCTACTCTCAAGGTGATGAAAGCATGGATGATGCTGGCCAGGTCGGAATCCGAAACATACGACTTAAGCTGACGTACCACATGTAGTTGGCGAAAGGCACCCCTCGCCACAGCCTCCACCTGAGCATCCAGGCAGAGCTGCTCATCGAGGAGTGCCCCCAGACTCCACACCTGGGAAACCAATGGAGGACAGACCCCATCAATGATGGGGGCCGTTAACTCCCATCACCTTCCCCACCAGCATCACCTCCGTCTTGTTGGGATTCAGCTTCAGTCGATTAGCCCTCATCCAATCCCCCACAACCGTCAGACACCGAGTAAGCACGGAGACTGCAGGGTCTGGGTTTGTTGAAAAAGAGAGGTATAGCTGGGTGTCGTCAGCATATTGGTGGCACCGTACGCCAGACCTCCTGATCAC
>QEPC01012948.1:1357824-1370555 GCA_003113815.1 Sphenodon punctatus | reverse complement strand
ATACAGAGGCAGTGCACATTATGCTCAAGAAATAGGTTGCATCCAAAAAGCATCTTGGAATTTATTATAAAAGCAGATTTTAAGGGAAGCAAAATGTAACTAATCCAAACACACCAGGAGAAATACCAGGAGAGTTTTTATCTAGATTCCTCTCCTATTGGAGAAAAGGAAGTATTTCCCCTATGATTGCCACTGAGCACTCTAGAATAAACTTACCGTCTTAAAAGAGTTTTCTGGGAGAGATGAACAATGCATCTAGGGTGCCTATTTTGCCTCTGACTTTTGTACCTGCCTCCTTTCCAGCTGCTAAGTATTTTTGGTTCCTATTTTTTCCGTTCCATTTATTCTTGATAAAGTGGCATATCCACACATTAAAACTTGCCTCTCCTGAGAATGAAGAACTGCACAGTACCTTTTATCAACAGATCACCATGTTAGCCAAATCTTGCTATAGAGAAAACAGTTTGTTTTCAGAGGACAGACTCTTCAATTCAGTAACCAAATACTCATTAATTTCACTAGTGCAAATGAATATCCAAATGTGCTTAGACAATGTCCTTTTTTATTCAATGAGCCATCAGTACAATTAAACAGAATGGGCGGGGGGAGGGGGGGGAGTCGTCTGAGAGTTTATCTACAAATTCTGATCCACTAGGTCTCATTTGATACTGTAAAAGAAGCATGGTTTAATATATTTTTAAAAAGAAAAACTCAGTATAGTTAACCATTGTTTATAGTTCATCTAGGACCAATTGAGAACTGTTCAACAATAAGTATTAATGTGCATGCATATGAAGGAAACTTGAAAGGAGGCGCAAATGCCAGCCTACCATAGGGCTTATTTCTGCAAATTTCTGAGCAGTCTGTCCTTGCAGAGCTTCCCCATTGTATTTAGTGGAGCTACTTATGCAGAAATGCTTAAAGGACTGAGAGCAGAACAGTTAATATGGTTGACTCATTCACAAAGAGAATTTTTCATATTGCCCTTTTCCAAGATCCAGAATCTCAGTCTATTTTGACTGCATTTTCTTCTAGGACAGATTTTGAATGTGTTGTCCTGGATAGGTTTAGCTGATGTTATATTTAGCACCTGCTAAACAAACAATGTTAGGTCATTCGTGCTTAAATTAGCAATTCATGTTGTCACTATTTGTCCAAATACCAAATAATTAGTCTGATATATGCTGAATTCTCAGTTCAAATCTAAATAATAGCATGAGGGGACAGATGGGAGTTTCCATACCACAGAAGGGGTGGTGAGCTGGGCCAGTAGGAGTAAACATGGGTGTGTCTGCAACAGGCAGGATATTCTGGCTTGGGGCAATGTAGAGAAAAGGAGAGGTTTTAGAATTTGCCCCAAATGCAAGAACTTGTATGCGTGTGAATCAGGATAGCTGCATCATTAGAAGTTTTATATCATAGTGAGAACTGTGTAATGCATCTGGGTTTTATTTTAATTTACTGATTGAATGATAAATCATGGGAGTAATCCCTATTCTCTTTTACATTACATTTTAAGTGATGTGTTTTTAATTTCTTCTCTTCAGAGGCGAAATGGGTCCAAAGATAGCCTGATAGAAGAAAAATCTCAGACATCCACTAGCAACCTGGATGGAAAACATAGTGCAAAGACGATAAAGACCATACAAGCATCACGGCTCAAGATAGAGACTTGATTCCTGCAGCTGAAGATGGTGAATGGATCCTGTTCCTCTAAAATTGTGAATTGCGCAACAGCTCAAATACATGTTAACTGGAATGGTATTTCTTTGGTGTAAGAAAAAAGAAGAAAAGTCTCTATCTGGGTTGTGTTAATTTCTTTAGAATGCTTAAACGTCCAGCCTGCTTGTTCTGGGCAGCATAGTTTCATCGCCAGTTGGCCTTGCGATCGGTGAAGTGATGAAGAAGGAATCGACTGATTAGACAGCTGGAAAGAAAAGTCTACTAAAATTCAGCTGGCACCAGATGCTCTATTTCTTTTAAAAAGGGGGGGGGGCAGGGGAGGAGAGAGACTGTCATAATATGGACAGACTATGCTCTCATTAATCCAGTTGTTTGTCGCTAAGAGAGGCAATGTCAATGACTGAGGCCAAGACTAGATGCATTAGAAAAAGAGGGTAAAACCCTTATTGTACACTTGGCCAATGGTGCAATACTACAGAACAAAGAGGAAATTTCCTGTCTCCACCTGGTAATCCACTTATTCCCTGAGTTATGAGGACAGATGCTCTTAATATTTATCCTATCTTAGTTACTTGCAGATACTTCTCTTGTTCATATAAATGTTGAAACCATTTTTTAGATCTTTATAAAAATTATCTTGAAGCAGAGAGTTCCATAGGTAAACGACGTGTTATGTAAAAACAGTTTTCTTTCACCAGTGTTAAATGTTTTGTCTTTTCATTGTGAATGCTCTTATTCTTCTATTGAGAGAATACAAGATTGCCCTTCTCTATTAATTTTATATATCTGCCATATCTCCTCCTTAATCGCCTCCAAAATTACAGTGAAAAATATCTTGAATACTTAAGAAGCTAACATGCCATGACTAGTCAGTAGAGCCAGTCTTTCTAGTACAACATTTTCTGATTCCACAGATTACAACAATCACTCAAGTATGTATTATTACATTTAGGCACACAAACCTGGGACTGGCTGATTGTCAAATCTCAGGCAGCTTTTCCAGAAAAAACTGGCATGTCACCCCACGTTTTGTCCCCTTGTATTCTCTGTAAGGGTATGTTACTTACTTGTAATGTTTGTTCTTTGAGGTGAAGCCTCTTCACATACACACAGAAGGTAGTTGAGTAGCCTCTGGTGCCAAGACCGGGGAGACTATCCAAGCAGGATCAAGATGGGGAGTGGAGAGATGATGTCATCAGGGTCTCTATAAATACCCCTCTGCTACCCATGCCTCCAGTCCTTTCTCCCAAAGCAGAGAACTTAGATGGAAGAAAACAAACTCTTTTGAGGGGAGGACAGGAGGGAGGTGTGTATGTGGAGAGTCTCCATCTTAAAGGGCAAACATTACAGGTAAGTAACTTACCCTTCTTCTTTGAGTAGCCTTTCCATATACACACAGAAGGTAGAATGTCAAGTGACCCCCATGGAGGAGGGAAAAGAGTCAATATGTGCAGCATTTGCCTCCGGGAAAAACTCCAGGAGGTAAATGCTGCGGAGCTTGACTCTCGTGGGGTAACAAAGCCACGCAGCTTTGCCTCCGATCATGCGGAGGATGCAGAGCTCGATTTTCCAGTGCTGCATCCTCCGCATGATCAAAGGCAAAGCTGCGTGGCTTTGTTATCCCACGAGAGACAAACTGCTCAGCATTTACCTCCTGGAGTTTTTCCCGGAGGCAAATGCTGCACATATTGCCCCGTGGGAAAACACCCAGAGACTGTTTTGTGACTCTTTGCCCTAGTGTTCTGGGATAGGCCGAAACAAGGAGGGCGTCAGTTTTTCTAATGGGTTTAGTTCTAGTAAGATAGAAAAAGGTTTCCCTCCTCAAGTTTAAGGTGTGGAGAGCAGCTACCTCATAAGCAGCCACTCATGAGCCCAAATGAATCATGAGCTTTGGGGAAAAGATAATTGTTTGGTTTAAGTAAAACTCTGACTTAACTTTAGGTAAAAATGAAGGGTGTGGTCGAAGGACTACCTTGTCCCTGTGAATCACCTAATAAGGTGACTTACAAACTAGTGCATAAAGCTCACAAATCTTTCTGGCAGAGGTTATAGCTGCCAGAAAGAGAAATTTGAGGGTAACCATTTCCAAACTGGAAGTAGCCAGTGGCTCAAAGGGAGGTCTCATTAGAGAATGTAGTACCAAATTCAGATCCCATGTTGGGGGTGGGGCTTCCACTGGGGGGAAAATGTTCATCGTCTCTTTAAAGAACCGAACCACAGAGGGGTGAGAGAACAAAGGTTTATCGCCAGCTAGTATACCACAAGCAGAAATTGCAGCCATGTAAACCTTAACCAATGCTAATGTCAAGCCGTATTTGCATAACTCAAATAAACATTGCAGTACTATTGGAACTGCAGAATGAACGGAATCAACATTAAACTTTTGTGACAAAGCAACAAAACGTGTCCATTAGCTCATATATTTTAATCTAGTGGAAGGTTTTTGGTTGCTAGTAGGAGTTCCCTGAGGTTCTTCAGCAACCTCTTTTCTTGGTCAGTTAGGAGGAGTTTCTCCACGCTGTGAAGTGAAGAGTGTCCAGGTCCATGCAGCCAGAGTCCCTGGAGAGTAGATCTGGGACTAATGGCAACAACCATGGAAGTTTTTTCATGATGTTCAAGAGATTGGGGAACCAAAATTGCCTCGGACAATTGGGTGTAATTAGGATTAGATTAGCTCCTTCCCTGTTGGTTTTGTGTTAATACCTTGTGAATTAATGGGAGGTGGGGGAAGGCATGCAACAGGACGCGAGGCCAACACTGAAGTGATCCTGCCCTGATGACCTTGAGCTCACTCCCCCGACCCCTGAGAAAAATGTGGTACATATCTCATTGTCCAGAAAGGCAAATAGGTCTGCTGCTTGTTCTCCTTGTTTGCAGACAATGGTCTGGTACACGGAGTCTTTTAACTCCCACTCGTGGGTCTGGTCTGGGTGAGGGCTCTGCTCAGGGTGTTGGCCTGAAGGTTTGATGTCCCTGGAAGGTGGATCACTATGGGAGACACCTTGTTTGCAATGCACCATTCCCACAGCATCACATTTTCCTCCCATTAGCTGCCTGGATCTGTAACCACCACTGCCCTGCCAATTTATATAATACATTGTAGTCGTATTGTCTGTTTGTACTTTGATTGTGGGCCCCAGAACAATGCTGTCAAATGCCTTGAGTCTCACTGCCCAGAGCTCCAGAATGTTTGTATGTAGCAAGGACTCTGATGAAGTACAGAAGCCACTTGGGGTGAGATCTATAAGATGGGCACCCAAACGAGTTTGGAGGTGTCTGTTGTGATCACTACACAGGAGGGGTGTTCTTGTTGGAACAGAACGCCTGCACATATATTTTCCTTTCTTGCCCACCAAAGAAGGCTTTTTTAGTACTATTGAAGGATGTGATGTTTAAGGAGGTGTCTTCTTGTGCCTGAGGCCAAGGGCATCAGCCAGCCTTGGAGGGGCCTTAGGCAGAGTCTAGCATAAGTTGTGGATGCCATCAGGCCCAGGAGCATAGAAAAAGAATATGTTTGAGTACATTTCTGAGTCATTTGAAACACTAAGTCCCATATAGCCTCCCACGTACTATATGGTGCATATGCTGTAGTTCATTTTGTGTCTAATTGAGCCCCAATAAACACCAGAGACATTATTTCTCCATTAGCTAGCAAACCTAGTTTATTGAAAGTGGGCCATGCAAAGACCAGTTGTTCTGATAACAGGTCAGGTGAAGGTGCTTTAATCAGCCTATCATCGAGGTAGGAGTACACAAAAATCTCTCTTTCTGAAAAAGGTTGCTATGGGTGCTAGGTATTTAGTTAAATGTTGTTGGGACTGCAGAGACCCCGAATGGGAGAACTCTAAATTGGAAATGTGTAACCTGGAAAATAAACCTTAAATGGTGGTATGGCCTCTGCTGAAGAAACCATCGCTCGACATTGACTCTCTTGCCAGCTATCAGCCAGTTTCTTATGTTCCCTTTTTAGGGAAGGTTATTGAAGGGGCTGCAGGGACATCTGAAGAGTGTCAGTTTTCTGGACCCCTCACAGTCTGGCTTTTGTCCGGGCTATGGCACTGAGACTGCGCTTGTGGCTTTAGTTGACGACCTTCATCGGGAGTTGGATCGGGACTGGTTGACCCTTTTGATCCTCTTAGATCTGTTGGCTTCATTAAATATGACCATGAGATGTTGGTGATCCGCTTGTGGGACTGAGCCGAGGTGGATGCAATTGTTATTCAATGGTTCCATTCCTTCCTAGCCAGAAGAACTCAGCGGGTGGTGCTGGGGGACTGTTCTTCCTCCCCCCCGGGATCTCACGTGTGGAGTTCTGCAAGGTTCTATTCTGTCCCCTCTCCTGTTCAGTGTGTACATGCAGCCTTTGGGCTAAGTCATGAGGGGGGCTTGGTGTTCGGTGTCATCAGTATGCTGACGACACCCAACTTTACCTCTCTTTTTCAGCTGACCCAGGACCAGCAGTCTCAGTGCTTACTCAGTGCTTATTTTGTGTTTGGCGGCTGTGGGGGACTGAATGAGGGCAAGCCATCTGAAGTTGAATCCCGACATGACAGAGGTGATGTTGGTGGGTGGGACTGAGGGAATGGTGGCCCCCACCACTGGGGTTCGCCCCCCCATTGATCCCTCAGGTCCGTAGTTGGGGTGCTCCTCAATTTGAAGCTCGCCCTGATGGTCAGGTGGCAGCTGTGGTGAGGAGCGCATTCTGCCAACTACATCTGGTGCAGTGGCTTCAGCCATACGTTTCGGACTCTGAACTGGCCACACTCATCCATGCTTTCATCACCTCAAGACTGGACTACTGCAACGCGCTCTACGTGGGTCTACCCTTGGTGACGTTTCAGAAGTTTCAGCTAGTGCAGAGCACAGCGACCTTATGGGAACGGGTCATCATGAGGACATTACACTGGTGCTGTGGTCTCTGCACTGGCTGCTGATAGTCTTCTGGGCCCAATTCATTGTGTTGGTACTGACCTATAAAGCCCTATAAGGCCTAGGCCCTACCTACCTGCATAGCCACCTCATTCTACGGGCCCTGGATTGGCCCCTGCAGTTGTCTGGGAGCGCCCTCCTCGAGGCCCCCCAAGTTTCTTGGGTGACAATGATGAGGGGGCATTCTCAGTGGCCACACCAAGGCCATGGAACTCCCTCCTGGAAAATGTCTGTTTGGCCCCTGACTTTCCCTCCTTTAGACAGCAATGTAAGACCTGGCTGTTCCGCCAAGCTTTTGGTAAGAGAGATTGGGGGTGTGGGGGTGGGAGAGGAGGGCTTTTGACTCCATCTTTGTGTTATTTTATATTGCTGGTTTTATATTTGTATTTTTATATTTATATTGTAGTTGTGTTTTATGTTTTAAGAAACATTGTGAGCCGCCCCGAGCTGCTAACAGCAGGAGGGTGCGGGATAATAAATTGTGTGAAATAAATAAAAAAATAAAATAACACCTGTGGGCAGGCTTTATTGGTATGTGGAAAAAAAACATCTTTCATATCAAGTGTTGCTAAGAAATTGTCCTTGCTGAGAGATGAGATTATCTGGGCTAAGGTAAGCACCCTCAATTTGAATTTTCATATGTCTGTTCAAGGATCTTATATTTAAGATGGACCTAACATCCGTTGGTTTCTTTGGGACCACAAAACTCTTATAAGTCAGTATTCATCTCAGCAGGTGAGACCTGTTCTATAGTGCCTTTTAGATAAGAGCTCACTGATCTGTTTTCTAAGCAGCTCAGTACTGACTGGGTCAGGAAGGGGTGGGTGTCTGCACTACATGGCATGGTGGTGCAGCAAGGAATTGGATAAAGTAAACATATTGTACAGTGGCCAAAACTCATCTGCTATTTCCCTTCAGTGATTTATATGGTGTGAAAGTCTGTTATCGAAGAGGGGTGCTGAGAGATGGCCAGGAGAGGTGAACTCCAGTTAAAATTGCTTCTTTGGTTGAGATGTCTCTGTCACCGCAGTAGTAGATCTCTTCTGCTTCTGTGCCTTTTGTTGATGCTGTCTAGGCACTCTGCTGATGAGCTAGTCCAGCGTTGGAACAGCTTGCTGGAGGAGGCCATTGACAGGGTGGCTCCGAGACGCCGTCTGTCTCGTCACCGCAGGGCCCCTTGGTTTACTGAGGGGCTGCGGGGGATGAAGCAAGTAGGCAGGAGGCTGAAGCGACGCTGGAGCCAGACTCGATCTGACTCCGACCGATTTCTCCATAGGGCCCATTTGTGGTCCTGTGTTGAGGCTGTGAGGACAGCAAGGAAGGAGTTCCTTGCTGTCCTCATAGCGTCTGCAAAGTCATGCCCGGCGGAGCTGTTNACCGCAACCAAAAAAAAAAAAAGTATACAGCCGCATTAAGAACAGGTCGCCAGTGTTTATTTTCTGGTCGCCAACGGCGTCCAGAAATTTCATGCCCTGACCTAGAGCACATTGTTTATAATGGCAAATGCAATAACATCTAAAAAGTTACAGAAGTGACCTTGTATTAAGGAGCAAAGACTCCAGAATGTGAATCCTGCACAGATGGTATTTAGTTCCCTGTAACTACTTGGAGGACTCTTGTATTCAAAAACTACAGTCCTGATCCAAGGTCTTCATGCACACCTTGTGTGAAGATCAAAACTGCACGTGTGCAGTGCACCTACACAAGGTAGCCTGGGAAACGTTGTGCCTCCCAACTCCCCTGCAACTTGAAGAGGTAGAAGTGGGGCGGTGGCACGTTTAGGAGGTGGGGGACTTCCTGCCCTGCGCATGTGCACGGTAGACCATGGGCAATTGCAGTTTTGGTCCATGTGCACACCAAACGCACCTTGGAATGGGGCACTAGTCATGTTTCCATTGAGACAAAATAGACGATGGCTTATTGTTTAACCATGATTTTTGTCCTTTGTATCATCTGACAATTACAAATTGGACTTTAGTCAACATAATGGCAGAATTAAATTATGACTGTCTTCTCGGGTATGACAAGAACCACTGCAGTCATTTTAAAGAAATTAAACCTTTATTCATTTGTTAGTTACTGCCCAAATAAGCAGTCTTTTGTTAACAATTTTGGTTCTGAACTAAAAAAAATTTGTTTGGTACTCCCAGTATGTGTTAAGATGTACTGAAGAACAAATACCTGCTTATTGCAAGAGTTAGCTACTTTAGGAGGAGACATTAAATAGCACTTTAATATAAAAAAAATTATTTTAGGGTATCACAGTCAACACTGCACAATTATGAACTTGATCTTGTAACTATCCAAGTATTGTGTTAATTTCTTTTAAGTAATACCCCCTTCCCATTTTAAAACTCCCTCTATCCTGTATTTTTTATGGCGCACACCCTATTAAGTATCTGTTTTACACTGGCAACATAAATGCCAATACTCTGAACAAAGAAAATAATTCTGCTGCCCAGATTAAAAGCTTCTTTACAGTTTATTTATCAAATGTTTAAAATATGTCTTTTATGCTTAAGTTCCAAAGATCAAATGAAGGATTTTGATTGAAGATCAAGTCAGTCAAGTGAATTTTGCAGATAGTTTCCTANGAAGTTTAGATTTCAATGGCTACCCCTTGTTGAAGGGAAGATTTAGTTTTGTAGCTTTCTGGGATCGTTTTAGGTATAGGCCTCACTGGAGCTGTAACCAGGCACAGCTATTCCCAGCGACGCCCCCTCTTTTTATGACTGTTTTAAATATGTTAAATGTTGTTTTATTTGAAATTTGTTAGCTGCCCTGAGCTGTCTGCAGGAGGGACGGGGTAAAAATGTACCTAAATAAATAAATAAATAAAATAGCCCTGCGGTTGTCTAGGTGAAGGGTACCTGAAGAGTGATTCAAAGTAGGCATGCCTCACCTGTTTTGAAGAAACTTGGGATTTTTGCTGAAAGGACCCCTTGGGCAAGGAGGAAGAGAGGACATAAAGATCCATCGACTTAGCAGTTCTATCAGTTTTGAACTGTCTGAGCTCTTGGTTTATTGTTTCATGGAACAGGTGGATCCTATCGAAGGACAAATTGCCTATTACATTTTGGGCCTCTCGTGACAGACTGAATGTGCGCAGTCAGGAATATCATCTCATTGATATTACTGAGGCCATGGAGTGCCCGGCAGAGTTTGTTATATCGAAGGAGACTTGTGACAGATTCTTGGATAACTCTTTAGCATCTTCTATGATATGGAGGAGTCATGTTTTAGTCTCCTCTGGGAGCTCTTGTAGAACATTAAATACCATGTCCCAGTGTGTAATTATATCTGGCCATCAGCGTAGGGTAATTGCCAGCATGGATTGGATACCCATTGTAGATGAAGGATAAATATGCCTACCCAGTGTGTCCAGCCTCCTACCCTGCTTGTCATGTGGTTGTGAGGGTATCTTCCCTGATCCTGACTTCTCCAGTGCTGTTGAGGCAATTACAGAATTTGGCACAGAGTGCCGGACCAAAGAATCATGGTCTCTGTGTGGTACCAGGTACCTTCTCAGTGACTTCGGTACCACTGGAGGGACTACAGCTGCCTCCTTCCAGATCTCATCTAGACAGTCTGAGAGAGCTTTGGTGAGGGGGATAGCCAGTCTCTCTGGACTGGCCAGCTATCAAAAAGTTGATATGGCTCCTTTCTATCTGTGGGGCCAAGGGTGGCCCCTTGCATTGTGGCCATATGAATAAGGAGCTCTTGAAAGACTTTAAAGTCATCAAGAGGTGAGAGTGGGGATTGCCCGATGTCTTCCTGAGGGAATTCTGGTTCAAGCAGCTTGCCAGATGGGTGGTCCAGTGTGGGTGGTGGTTGGCCAGTCCAATCACTTGAAAACAGGGTTTCAAAGTCAGGGCCGGGGTGAAATGTGTCCTTGATTCTCTTCACAAATGTTCAAGGCAGGTTGTTTTTGAAAGAATGGCGCCAGGTAGGACATGATGTCAAGAGCTCAGTATTGAGCCACTGTGGGCTTTGGGAACAGTTCCCCTATCTGTGATGGTGCTGCTATAAACTTGGTGTTGAGAAAAAAGGCACTGGGGCTGTCAGAGATGTGGATATGGCAGGTTGCAGTACCATTGACTTAAAATGGGTTAGGATCACAGATTTCACGGTTTGTTGAGTGAACAGCCCCAGAAAATGCTGCCAGGGGCGCAGAACAATCTCTAGTTCTTCTGGAGGAAGGATCTTGGACGTTGGGTACCAATATGTCCCTATTTTGCTAGGGAACTTGGCACTGTGGGCAGCTCCGAGTCTAAAGATACTTCAGTGTCAAAGAGCGGCGAGTATCCTCCCAGGGTCAGTGGAGGAGATGGGGAATAGCACAGCTGTAGCAAAACCAATGGCCCCAAAGAGCTAAACTTGGGGTTGGAGATCAGTGCCGCTTCTTTTGCTTAGGGAGTCTGGGTGCTGGCCCCTTGAGAATGGTGGAGTCTCTTTATCTGTTTGTGTCTCTGCTTCTCTGCTCCTTTAGCCACAGCGCCCTTACCATAGGTTTGTGTGGGTTGCACGCCGTTGGTGCTGAAAGGGATGCTACTCCAGCTTCTGGAGCTGACTTGGGTGTGTCAAAACGGCTCCCTGGCTGGGAAGTCCGTTTTGGTAGTTGCACAGGCAGTGTCAACACCCCACGTCTCAATGGAGTCAGAAATGCCATCATCACCAAAGCTGGTGCAGGCTTTGATGGGGTGGACTTTATTGCCTTCTCTGTTATTGCCTTCTCTGGCTAGGTGCTGGACCCGTTTCTTTCTAGTATGGGATTTGAAGGAAGAACAGACAGAACAGGCTGCTGCATTGTGTTGTGCACCAAGGCAGAAGAGGCACCTATTATGGGCATCCAAATCTGGGAGCTTTGAAGAACAGCCCAGGCACCTTTTGAAACCCTTCTATCTAGGGGTGGGGTCTGCCAGAGGAAATTGTGGTTCAGTTCCATTTTCAGCTCAGATCCCACGATTTCCAGATTTAAATACTTATCTGCATTTTAAAATTATCCGTATTGCAGATCTGTATTTAAATAAATAAAAAATTCAGTAAGAAACTTTAAAATAAGTTTTAAAATTATTTGTCAGCTGAGCAGAGGGTGTTTCTTCATATCTGGCATCACATGTAAACTCCTGCTTTGGAAGCTCTTGAGTGTTTCTCTCTCTCCACTTGTTTTAGGCACAGAGATTATGTGAAAATACCCAGGGTACTAGAAAACTTAGGGACAGTTTAATGTGGTTAATTGAAATGGGAATGGGTAGAGAAGGTGGCTTTTTAGTACTGACTTCATGACTCATTCTTTCATCTCTCCTTGTATGACATGCTCTAAAGCTTTAGCTTGCATGCACCTTTTTCTAGACATCTTCTGCTCTGTCACTTCTGAGAATTATTATTATTATTATAAGCATTTATATAGTGCTAGCAATGTACCTGGCGTTTTACAGAAAATAAGATAGACACAGTCCCTGCCCGAGAGCTTACAAGCTTAATGCAATATTCTTGGTGAACATTTAGATTTATGACATTCTCCCCTATTCCCTGTATTCCTTGTAAGACAACCTACAATGTAACTTGCTTTTTGGCTTGCTGTTCACATTGAACAGATTATTTTCAGCGAGCTGTCCACAATGATACCTGGATCTCCTGCTGAGGAATGGCATGTAATTTAGAAACCCTCATTCTATACAAGTAGTTTAAACTGGGCATTACCTTGCACTTATCTATGAATTCCACCTGCCCATTCTGTTCTGATCAGTTTCCTGTGCCAAAAATCATTCACAGGCCTTTAAATACTTTTTTATTATCCAGCGTTTTTGTTTTGGAAACTGTTCAGCCTTTAATGGTTTTTTAAACTGTAAAGTTTTTTGTGTTAGAAAATATACAATTTAGGTTCTGCACTCATTTAGTTCTTTTGCAGTAATTGGATGACAAATAAGTCCTGGCTGTATTGTGTACAATAAGCTGTACTGTGTTAACACTCAGGGTGAAACAGACATGCACATAACTCCGCATGAACATCTCTTATGCATGTTGCAGTGCTGCATTGGCGCCCTATGCAGCCCTGCAACATGCATAAGAAATATTAAAGTGGTGTTAAAGTGGAGTTAAGGTGCATTTATTTATTT
>QEPC01012948.1:1321459-1336935 GCA_003113815.1 Sphenodon punctatus | reverse complement strand
CCGCCGAAAACCTGGCGGAACAGCCAGGTCTTACATAAACGCCGAAATAGCAGGAGAGTGGGAGCCAACCGAGCCTCCTCCAGAAGCAAATTCCACAGCACAGGGGCGGCCACCAAGAAAGATCTAACATCGGTGGCCACCCACCTCGCCCGGGGAACCTCCGTAAAGGCTCCCGCAGACGATCTCAAGGGTCACACGGGCACATGGGGAGTGAGGCGGTCCTGCAGGTGAGTATGGATATGGATAGAAATTCCATGTTTAAAGGCAACCAGATAGTAGTGGGGTCTCCTGGCCAGGATGTGGACAGTGACTGTGATATGCTAAGGGAGATTAGAGAGGCTATAAAAGTAGGCAGTGTAATAATAATGAAGACTTTACCCCCATATTCTTGGAAGGGCGGAGCGTGAATTCATGGCCGCCATGGCAACGTCTCAGAGAGTAGTGGGCCCCACACATGTTAGAGGACATACCCTGGACATGATATTTTGGCACAGGCCTTGAGGCGGAGGATCCGTTGGTGGGGGAGGTATCAACAGTGCCCTTGCTGTGGACGGATCATTATCTCCTCTGGGCAGATATCCTGGCATATGTCAGCCCTCGGGAGGCTGTGGAAGCAGTTAGGTTGGTTCGCCCACGAAGGTTTATGGAACCTGAAATGTTCCAGTTAGCTCTAGGGGATGTTTCCTCTGACCTCGATGGCTGCTCGCTCGATGGCCTCGTGTCCAGGTGGAAGACCGTGCTAACAGAGGCCATCAACTGTGTGGCTCCCAGGCATCCACTCCCGAATTGCTGACAACGCAGCTCCCTGTGGTATACCGGGGAGCTGCGGCGGATGAAGCAGGAAGGGCGGCGATTAGAGCAACGGTGGTATCATTCGCGTACTGAAGTTGACCAGTTGCGGCACAGAGTCTGCTTACATACCTATGCCGTTGCGGTGTGGACAATATAAAACAAACCATAAAAGAGGTAAAAACACTGGCAAACATCCATCTCCCACCCTTACCCCCTCCCCCAAAAGCCCAGACAAACAACCAGGTCTTACAGGCCCGACAAAAGGCCAACAGGCTGGGAGCTAGGCGAGCTTCCTCTGGGAGGGAGTTCCACAGCCACGGTGCGACCACCGAGAATGCCCTCTCCATTGTGGCCCCCCGGTTCACCCGGGGGACCTCCAGGAAGGTGCCCCCACCAGATCACAGAGGTTGCTCCAGGGCCCAGGGAGTGAGAGGTCACTCAGGTTGGAGGGGCCAAGACCGTGTAGGGCTTTAAAGGTCAAAAACAGCACCTTGAATAGGGCCCAGAACGCTATAGGCAGCCAGTGCAGAGCCTNGCTAGAACTTTCCTCTCAACATTTACTGTCTGCCCTCCCCCGACTCCTCCCTAACTGCAACCAAGCCAAGCACATGCACCTGAGACTTCGCATCCGCTTGAATGTTTTATCCCTTGTCTCTCCCTATGTCCCCTCTCCTTGTCTTCCCCCTTCGAGTCGTTTAGATTGTAAGCCATAGGCAGGGACCATGTCCATCTCATTGTTCTGTAAAGTGCCAGGTACACAGCTGTCGCTATACAAGTGCTTATAATAATAATAATTAATAATAATAATAAATTAATAATTTTATGCATCATGTATGGCAGAAAGTAGTCACTTGTATGTAAGCAGGTTGCTGTTTACCCCAGTTTACTCTTCAGAATCTGACAGCTTTGCTTTAGTTCCTATTTTAAATAAGCCTAATCCTCTAAAACCTTAACGTTTCATGCTGAAATTAAAGAGAAACAATCTCTTATGTATCGGCTCTCCCTTTTCCCAAAGCCTTACTGTTCTCTTTTACATGAACCTCTTTGGTTCTAAACAAACGTGTTCTGTGGCCTTTCATTTTATAGATTTCTTGTCAAGTGAAGAGTACTCCTTATGTGTACCTGAGAGTTCTAATTAAAGATGCCCCTCAGTGTTTTCTCTAGCTTTATAGGCTGGTGAGGCGGCAAATGGAAATGAGTAAAATGGGAATGTGTGTCCCTCCCTGCGTTCCCCTCACTTGTGTCCATCTTAGATTGTAAGCCCACTGGGCAGGGACCTGTCTCCAAAATCTGTGACTGTAAAGCACTGCGTAGGCCTAGTAGCACTATAGAAATTATTAAAGGCTGCAGCCTTTTCTTTCCAATTCAGACCTTGCCACTGTCATCCATGTTTTCATCACCTTGAGGCTAGACTCTTGCAAAGTGCTGTATCTGGGGCTGCCCTTGATGACTGTTTGGAAGCTGCAGTTGGTGCAGAATGCAGCGGCCTGGCTCCTTTTGGGACAGGTCGCCGGGAGCACGCTACACCGGTGCTCTGGATGTCTGCACTGGCTGCCTAGACTTTCCAAACACAATTCAAGGGTGCTGGTTTTTACCTTTAAAGCCCTAAACAGCCTGGGCCCCACATATCTGAAAGATTGCCTGTTCTACCATGCTCTGCCGGGGGCACCCTCCCGCAGGTTCCACCTCTTACTCTTGTTTGTGGAATGGGGGGCGTGCTCGGTCACTGCCCCANCTCTGTAGTCGCTCCACGTACTCTCAGTCATACAACGGGGGGAGGAAGGACTGGTGTGGGGTATGTGGGGGAAGGCAAGGAACAGGACCTGGATTGAGGGGCCACAGGGAGGAACTTTCGACCACCAAGGGGGAAGGCAGGATCCCCAGAAGGGGGGACGGGCTCAAGCACTCTGTCCACGCACTCTCACTATCACTCACACTCTCTCATGGGGAAAAATACAAGGGGTCCACTCAAAACACAGTCTAGGAATCGCAAGGTTAAGCACGATAGCAATAACAACAACACACAAAATCAATTTAGCTTTGGCCAGTCTCTCTGCTCCGATCACCGGTGCTGTGTGTTTCTCAGCGCTGGGTGTTAAAGCCATAGCCCCACCTCCTTCTGTGTCTGGAGGCGTGCGGAGCACCGCACAGGCTCAGGGCCTGACCTCATGCCCTGTGAGGTTGAAGGTTGCAGTTCCGGGTCAGCTATGTCAGATTGGGTTGCTTAGGCAACCGGACGCTGCATCAGGGCTGCCGGCGCTGTGGCATCAGGTAGCAGTGACACGGTGTGTTCGGCTGCGGGACACGAGGCTAATGCGGGGCCTGGAGGCTTAGGACTCCTTCCCCCACAGCACCGAGCACCGCGACGGATGACACTAAGACAGTCCCGCCCACTGGTCCGCAACCGTCTCAAAAGCAACCCATGGTCCACCGTATCAGATGCTGCTGAGAGATCCAATAGGACCAAAAATGCTGAATGTCCTAAATCCATCTCTCAGCAGAGGTCGTCTACCAAGGCAACCAACGCAGTCTCAGTGCCATATCCTGGACGAAAACCTGATTGAAAAGCATCCAGAAAGCCGATGCTATCTAGATGGCCCTGGAGTTGCTGGGCCACCACCCGTTCAATAACCTTAATAGACCACAGAGGTGCCGTGGTCCATGGGGGATGGGTGGAGGCAGCGGTGGGTGTGCAGCAGGTGTGCGGCCCAGCACATGGACGCACATCCACCTCCATCAATCTCCACCCATCTACATGCATAGAGGCACTTCCATTTTCCCCAGTGCCTCTGTGCGTGGATGATGGGTGGAGGTGGGTGGAGCACGGGAGCACGCACGCACCTCCACCCATGGTCACATGGACGCCCCCCAGTCTCCCGCCGGGGGGTGGGGGGCATCTCGTGTGAAAAGGGCCAGTGAAAGTTAGCACCATAACTATCTTCAGACAGAAACTAGATAAATTCTTAGCGGATAGAGCCGTAGATGCTTACTAGTTGGGGCTTAAACCTCTGGCTACCGGTAGTTGGGAGTGGTTAGCAGGAGATGGGTCACATTTCTCTTGAGCTACTGTAGCTGGCCACTGTCAGAGACAGGATGCTGGGATCAGTGGACGATGGGTCTGACCCAGTATGGCACTTATGTTCTTAAGTAACCAGGGAGCTTTTATTTACCCTCTGAAATAATAGTAGAACTAGGGGACACTCCACGAAACTAATCTTCAGCAGATTTAAAACAAAAGAAACTACCTTTACACTCAACACACAATTAATTTCTAGAACTTGTTGATAGAGGATGTTGTAAAAGTCAGTTGCATCGCTAGGTTTAAACAAGAATTAGATAAATTGTCCCTTCCCTCACCCTTCCATACCTTCCCTGCTCCCCTAAGCGTCTTCGTCCCTTCTCCCATGCCTGGAACTCCCTCTCTGTGCACATCTGCCTTGCCCCCTCCCTTCATACCTTCAAATCTCTCCTTAAAACTCACCTCTTTCGCTCTGCTCTGTCTGACCCTTTATCCTGCTGATTCACTATATCCTATACCTATGGTCTGGGTACCCTTATCCTTGCCACATGGACCTGCCTGCTGTCATTCTCAATGTAACCAAGCCAAGTACGTGCACCTGAGACCTCGCATCTTCATGAACGTTAGACCCCTTGTCTCTCCCTCTGTTCCCCTTCCTATGTCTCTCCCCAGCTCCTGTCTCTCAGATTGTAAGCCCAGGGCAGAGACCGTGTCTATTTTGTTACTTTGTAAAGTGCCAGGTTCACTGCTGCCACTATATAAATATTTGTTAATAATAATAATAATAATTAATAATAAATTCTGGATAAATCCATATATGGCTGTTAGTCGAATGGAAAGAAAGATGCAGCCTCTGACTGTTGGGAGCTGGGAAACAGCAGGGAATGGATCACTGTTGGATACTTTCCCCAAAGTGACTGAAAGTGGCTGCTGTTGGAGACAGGATGCTGGGTTCGATGAACCATTGGTCTGAGCCAGTATGGCACTTGCGTGTTATGTTCTTATGTTCTTTTAGGTACTTACACCATATGAATGGGTTAGTATTGCTAACAGTGTAGTTTACAGTTTATTTCCATTTCTGTTGAGAAACCACCAGATGTCAGCATAAGGCTAATAATCCCAACATGTAAGGCAAAGATAAATCTGCCAAATAATTACCTGCTCTGAAACACAGGAGCAAGTTAACAATGAATTGTACACTGGAAAATATTGTCAAATACTTCAGTGTTTCATCCGGAAAGTATTTATAACCATTTACATACCAAGTCTTCCGCTGAAGCACTGCCATTTCAGTCTGCTTACAATCTCAGGTGTACAATTATTTTCTCTTTATGACTCTGCCATCATTTTGTTTCAGGAGAATAAGACGGATTAAGGTGCACTGGTTGTCAAAGTTGAGGAGTGAGCGCCAATGCTGACCGTGGCTAGTTTTTATTTGACCCCTTTCCAAGTCCTGAATCTGGCTTCTGGATCCAGTTTCTATCCCCAGACAGAGCTCAAAGTAAGGGAGACGAGATAAGGACATGTATACAAGGATAGAGGATAGATCCATGGCACAGATCCATGATTTGGACCCTCCCTATTCCTGAGTGCACCCCTTAAGCTTCCCTGCCCCAACTTCTTCGTTGTCCTTGGAGATTTTACTAAAGTCATTTCAAAGTGGCCCCTGACAGGGAAACGTAGTATAAGAAAGAGTTGTGGACAGAAGCCTTTATTTTCCTCGCAGATCTGACACCACTAATTGTTGTTTAGTTTGTAGTAATAACTTTGGAGCTGGGACTTTGAGTGTTACCAGACATAATGCTAGCCACTCGTTTTCCATTGTTCATATACATCCTTCTGGTATGTCTATGTGCAAACATGTCCTGCTATGTGTCAAACGTGTTTAGTCTATGCCAGGGGTGGACAACCTTTTCCCTCCCAGGGGCCACTTTGAAAATGATTACAAGCTCTACGGGCTGCATAGAAGATGGGGTCAGGGATGTGCTCAAGAAAAGGAAGGCCCCGATCATGGATCTGTCCCCATTCTTTGTGTGCAGGCCCTCATCTCTGCTCCCTTACCCTGAGCTCAATCTTTCAGTGCTCGTGGTAGGAACTGGATCCAGGGGCCACATAAAAACGTAAAAAGGGCCTCATTGGCCCCTGGGTCAGAGGTTCCCCACCCCTGGTCTATGCTGACCTTGGGTGCCATGACAGAATGTAGCTGCCAATACACTTGGAGATGGCACCATAATGCTTGTAAGTGTTGGCATGCTTAATGGCCAGTGGCATGTTGGTGTGATATGGGAGAGGTGCTCCCTTAGGACACATGAATTCAGCTTTTGATACACCATCGGTTGTCTAGTCTCTGGCAATGAGTGTGGGGGTGATTTTCAGGCCTTGGTGTTTGGGGCCTTTTTAGGGAGTCTTTAGGTAACTTACGTGTTTCAAACAGGTCGTATGTTGGCTAAGTGGTTTATTCTCTTTCAGTGGAAAGGGCTGTGTCTGGACTGCTTTCACAATGCCATTATACCAGGTTGTCCATATGTGTCTGCAGGGTCAGGCCCGAGGAAGCGAGTTAAGTCCTTGCAAGGCTGCAGCCCCTGTGGAGCTAGTCAGAGAGCATCAGGTGTGTGGGTCCTTAAGAGGCCAAATGGCTAAGGAGTCAGTTGGGGATATGGCTGATTAGTCCCATTTGGGAACTACTAGGAAGCTGAGGCCAGTAGCCATAGTATATGAAGGCTGAGTAGGAAGTTTCCAGACTAGACCACCAGGAGGTATAAGCAGCAGAAGCTGTGGCCTGAAGGGTGGTAGTCCTGCATCATCAGACGGGGCTGGCAGGCAAGGCTAGGACAGGACACCAAGAAATGATGCAGAGCATGGTATGAGACAAAGATGCCAAAGTTTGGGGTATGGCAGTGAAAGCAGCTCAAAGGGCATGAAGCAGGGAGCTAGACAAAGGAGCTCACCCATAAGGTCAGAAAGAAAGCTGAAAGCTGGAGGGGGTGGGGGAAGACTCACCTCTAGAAAGGCTCTTGGGCTGAGAACCCAAAACGGGGATTGCCATAAGTAGAAGAAATGACACTGTTGAACTGTTTACTGTTTGGGATGGTGCACTAGATGTAAGTGAAAGATCTGGGGCAAAGACAGCCAGAGTGCATGCTTGACTTGGTGCTCAGTTCATGCAAAAACTCACCATAGTAACAACCATTTTTTTTTTAAATTTCTCCTGAAGCTGATACAACACCAGGCCAAAATGGGCTATGATCAGAAGCTGAACAGCAGATGCTGTGAGCATCTGGCACAGCAGCTGCTGGGGGAGACTGCATGGTGAGCAGAGGTGCAGCAGGTGAGCATCACAAAACTGCTGTAAAGGAAACAGACTCTGATCAAGCATGATGATGACGTGGATTGTGCAAGGAAAAGGAGGGAGGATGTTGAGGACCTGCAAGTGATGAGGGAAAGGGAGGAGTAAAAGTGGGACTTTTGCTAATGGAACAGATGAAAATCTGTAGCTGTTGAACAATCACAGTTCAATGGCTACATCAAACAGATGTGGGATGAGTAGTACCACATCCATGTAAGCCAGGCAGTTACCTGATAGTTGAACACAAACAAGCAACTCCTCCATCACCTCATACTTCAGCCTTGGCAGAGCACCACAATGGAATCTTCTCCTGGATGTTTTGCTGGGAATGGTTATGTCTGGTAACACCCCTCCCCTTTCTTTCCCCCCTTTCTTTATGTAATCCAGGCTTTTCCTGAGAGAACAAATCAGAAGGGGAAGCAATGCACTCTATGGGTGTATGTCATTTGCATACATGCCTAATTTGCATACATATTTCAGATGCTTGATGGGAATAAGTAGAGGGCAATTTGCAGCCCCCTGGACAATAGTGATTTACTTCCTCTGGTGCAGCAATGGCCCACCAATAACAATAGCCTTGGCAAGACACTGTGACTGGGTTTGAGTGTGGGTCACCATACCTTGGTAAGCTTCCAGAAGTGATGCCAACCCTAGGTACTGACCAACAGGAAGCAAGCTGTGGAAATAGTTTTAGGTATGTCAGTAGTTGTATTTTCTAAGATAAGCCTGAACTCTGCAGTATTGATACTGAAAAAGCAGTGTAGAATGTCTGGAACTGACAAACTTCTCTGATCCAGTCCTTTGTTAATATCACTTGGGTGGTTCAGGAGGTAGGCTTCCTGAAGATGATTAATGGTGCTTTCCCACAGTATTTACTGCACATGATTTCCTTTTGGGAAAGAATCCCACAGGCAAAGCATGCATGGTGTTTGTAATGTGGGACTGACCCCTGTGCATTTTTGCTGGCGCTCATGTTGGGGATTGCAGAGCTGGATTTCCTGACTGCAATTCTTCTGTAAGCAGGGCCTGCACGTGTGCCCCAATTGTCCCAAAGGTCCCATGAGTCCAGCGGCCTCAGCCACATTACAACCCCCAGTTCTCCCCAGACGCAGGCTTCTCAACAGACTCACGAGGTGCTCCAAAGCTGCAGCTTTCACTCTCTCTGCTCTGGAGGGATTCGGGCTCTCTCCATCTGGGGTCACTCCCCTGGGCTCCTCCCTGCTCCTCTCAATGTCCCGGCTAGGCTTCATCTTCCCCCAGGTCTCCACAGATTGCTGTATCCAATGGGGAGCCTCTTGCTGCCCCAACTGGCACGTGCCAGCCACTGAGTTCTCAATCGGCTTTGCCTAAAGAGAACCCTCCTTGCTGACAAGCCCCACCATACTAGAGCCTCGCTCTACTGGGCTCGTCAGTTACAGTCTCACTGTTGCTCCTATGTGGCCAGAGCCACCTTGTCAATTTCTCCAGGCTGCTTTCAGCGCTCTATCTCCGCCGGTGCTGGCTGGCTGGCTTCCTCAGACCTATTCCGCCACCTCTGTGCGGCTCAGTGTGGTTTAAATGTCCTGCTCGCCAGGCCCACGTGACGGCCATGCCGACGCTAATGCTGGCGCTGGTAGCGGCGTTGCAATTACCGCTGCTGCTAGACACCTGTGCTTTCGGCGCCAGGTTAGCAGCGTTGCTGTCAATTACAGCCACTGTTACCTGCTGCCTGGAACTCCCTTCCCTTGGATCTCTCAGCCCAAGGGACCTTGGAACAGGTGAGCCCCACTCACCCTGCTAAACCCCCACAGGATCTTCAGCAAAAATACCTGGTGAGCGGGTGGTCCCATGTTTCAAACCCCGCTCTTTCTCGGAGGCAGCCAGCATGGGATGGCCTCCATCAACTAGGTTGAGACTGAAGACTCATGAGGCACTGCCCGAGGCTTTGTGACAGGGCATCAGCAACGGAGCAGTAGTAGCCTTCCTGGGACAGCCTTCCTGAGACAAGGGTGAGGTGGAAGACTCATGAGGCGCTGGCGCTGCCTGAGGCTTTGGGTGTTAATAGGCATGACGCTGGCCCTGTCTGTTTGTGGCCCGCCAGATGTGGGCCCAATACAGATTCTGGTGGGGTAGGTGACTGGCCCAGAAACCTGGACCCAGAAGGAACCAGGCAGACAGTCTGGTCCCAAGGGCCACTCAAGCGGGCCAAACCAGGCGGGTGTGTCTGTTTCTGCACCAACCCTGCCCTGGCATGGAGGGTTACCATGGCCGCCAGCCTGTTATTGGCAGCCATGGCTGCCCATCATGGCAAGTGGTGGGGTGCTGGCCGCAGCACAGGAGCAGGGCCAGCCGGCTACACATTGCTCCCTGTCCCCCCTCCCTGTCTGGGTCAGGCTGGAGAAACGTTTATTCCATTCCTTGACCTGTCCCAGTCAGGGGCTGCCCCCCACTTCCCGGGACATGCAGCTAGCACGGTGGCTGCACACTTGTTTTCACCCTTTGTGACAGGGCATCAACAACAGAGAGCAGCAGCAGCCTTTGTGGGACAACCTCCCTGGAACTAGAGCTCTGTGTGAACCTTGAGTGGAGTGAAGGGATTCGGAGAACATGAAAGTGTGGGCTACCAGACTGGTACTCTGTGGGGCATGGGATCTACGTGTGTATTTTGTTGGCACCCCATACACCTGTTTATTTTAATATCATGTTGTTTTGTTACTACCCTTTAATAAAGCTCATTTGTTTGCATCCTAGCCTGTTTGCTTGCAAGAGGGGAAGGTTACAGCCTGTCAAACTGCCCAGCGGAATTTAGTGTCCCAGGCTTCTGTGTGGGAGCTCGAGCCAGTGTATTGTGGTGTTCAAACCCCTTAGAAGAAGTGCCCAGCCCTTCTTGCCACCAACACCATTGGCACAAGGGTTATGTTTATAAAGCATCTTGGCCCCCCAAAAATGGTTTATACTTGAGTTCTTGACTTTTGGTAGCTAAATCTATCACCAGGCAATGTAATAAATGAGCTGATTTCTGAAGAGGTGAATAACTGTGAAGATCAGGCCTCATTTGCTGATTGTCGATGTAGGTGTCTAAATGTGACTGTTTTGGCCTCAGCACAGTCTTACTGCTTCATATAAATAATAGCAGAGCTCAGAGTACACTTTCATAGAATATGGAAAAGAATTAAAATAGCAAATTGATGTGGAATTGCTTAATGCACAAAGCTCTTTTAATATAAATCTGTAACTAAAAAGCTGAAGCTGGTGCACACAAACAGCATGTTAGTCACTGACTTGGAATGTCAGCAATTTTGGTTAGCTTGAATTCCTGACAGTCAACTGCTCTGTAAGAGAAACTAGATGAAACAACCCCAGCATTTGTCAACTAGAATCCAGTTCCTATTAAGTTAAAGGAGTATGTGTTTGGTGTATTAAGAAAGCAAAACATGGATATGAGAGGACTGTTGATGTAAGCTGGATACTTGCGTCCATTATGGCTGCAAGTTTAATATACAGATTTATTAAAGCATCAAGAGAGTCTAGTGTTTCCACTCTGGAAAACTCTTTAGTGTCCTCATTCAGGCCTGCCCTGAAATGGAAGTAGTGGGCAACCTCATTCCACCTCACACTTGCCACCAAATACCAAGACTGTGGTGTAGCAAGATGTCCTCCCTGCCAGAAAAATGGCAAGGCCATTTCAGTCCCCACAGATTGTCTGAATGAAGTTCTCCAGACTGCTTCAGGAGAAGACACCCAGGTGAGAGCTCCCACTGTGAACAGCCCGATCTTATCTGTTGGGTAAATAAGTGGACAAAGCCAGAAGGAAGCCGTAGCACTTCAGGTGCCCCCCATAAAATTTGTCAGGCAGAAGGACCTTGGGTCCATGAGGGGATGTTGTGTGATATGGCAGGTGATGCCAGATGAGCCTAAAGGGCAGTCAGCTGCCTTTGCAAGGTCTGGATCTGGCATTGTATTAAGGGTGTGTAGAAGGGACCAGCTTAGTTTTCATTTTGGATTCATTTTCATTTAAAATTTTAGTTAAGTATTGTTTTTGTTTGTAATTTAACTTCATTTTAGTGATTAAATCGTTTCCCGTTATTTTCAATGTACATCACTTTGTGGGTCTTGCATTGGTTTAAACAGAAGTTTTACTTTGTCTCTTTGACACTTTTCCATCCCCAAACCTGCAGAGAGTGTCCCAGGGTAGCAGAATATCGGAGAGATACTGGCATGTAGCAGGCAGCTATAGGAGCAGCAGGCACTGGCAGGGGGCTGCGGACCCCAGGTTAAAAACTACTGCCATAGAGGGTTGCAGACCTGAAGCCCAGAGTATCCCAAGGGTGTTTACATCCCGGCAGGGCTGCTTGTTTGGACTTTGCTGTGTTCCCTGCCCCCCCCATTCCCTTCCCCATCTTATTATCAGCACAATTAAATGTGAAAGAGACTGGCAGGCACAGAAGTAGCAGGCACTGGCAGGCAGCAGGCGGGCAGAGGAACAGAAGGCTTTGGAAGGCACTCCCATGGGGTTACATAGGCTCCCCAGTGTCTAGTACTGCCAAGTTACTGGCAGCATTGAAGAATGACCTATCCCAGGGGTTCTCTGTGTCTGTCATGGTGCTGCCTGAGGTGTTCCCAATGCCGATTGGTCAGTGAGGATTTCAATCATGTCTCTTGACTGCTCTCCCCTGCAGTGCTTCTCAGCCTCCTTGGAGGCAGACTGTATAGAGTCCAATGGGGGCAAAATGAAAACGTATTTTTTTTAAAGGAATTTCATTTGAATATACATTTCTTTTAGTTAAATTAGTAACTAAAACTAATTAATTGCACACCCCATACATTGTACCCTCTCCAGAACTTCAGGCAGGTCATCCTTGGGAAGGGGGAAACATCACAGGATTCTTCTCCCAACAAAGTGCCATCCTCAGGCCAGTGCAAAGGGTAAGAGCCAGGTTGCAGAAAAGGTAGGTAAGGCTGGAGGGAAGTGAGGGATGGAATGCAGGAACTAAAGAGCAGGAGAAGCAGGAGGTAAGAAAGTACTACTAGAGCACAGGAACAGGATCTCTGCCAAGCAAACACAGATATCTGGCAAGCTGGGATCAGATCTGTTACGCTGGCAAACTTAAAGGGGAGGCCTCGAAGTTAAATACCTTCTTCCAGCCAATCCCTGCAGGGGTCACACACAAGCAATCAGGAGCTCTATTGGCCATGCTGCTGTCAGGCTCAGGGATTTGTAAGCTAAGGCCAGAACCTATTAGCTGCTTCTAGATGGCTCACTGGGAAGTAGGGGTGTGCATGTCATTTTCGTTATTACAATAACAATAATGAAAATTGTCATTTTAGTTTTCGTTATTGCAATAACAAAAACGACAACCGAGAATAATGACAAAGATAACAAAAACAACAATGTTGCTGTGGCAGTTGGGTTTTGAAGGGGAAATGTGGAGGGAGAGGAGCAAACAGACATCTCGGAGCCCTAAACAGGATTGAACTCTTGAAATGTGCCTGTGTTAGGAGGGGCAAGCAGCTCAGCAGTATCTGATGGATGTATCGCTGGCCAATGAACAGCTCAAGCAGGCGCCAGCAGTCTCATGGTACTTTGTTATTGCTCAATCCCACAACCAATCAGGGGGGCTCTAGGGGAGGGCACTGCAACCCTTTATAATGGGAGGGCCAGGCTTTTTATCTCCGTTCTGTGAGAGCTCTGCTTGCCAGGTTGAGTTTACAGAACTGTGGTGCTTGCACACAAAAATTCCTCCCTAGCCTTCATTGTATTACCAATACCTTTCCTTCCTCATGCGCTACAATTTACCTTCTCCCTTTCCCTGTCCTTCTCCCCCCTGTACATTATATATAGATAGGTAGTATAGATTAGATATAGATATATATTATAGACATTTAGATTAGATTAGACTAGTTATAGAGATAATTGATTAAATAATAGATAGTTTTCCTTTTCCCTTCCCCTGTCTCTCTTAGATTTAGATAGATATTAGTTGTGTACATATAGAGAGAGATTAGATATTAGACTAGTCTGTTTTATTATATTTTTATTTATTTATTTTTCAATTTAATACCCCACTCCTCCTGCCATCAGGCAGCCGGGGGCAGCTTACAATATAAAAATATATAGTAAATATATTTACTGTATATTAGGATTATAGGATAGGCATATTGCATAAATATTTGCGCACAGGAATTGATACCGATAATGATACCGATACCAAAAATAAAATCTTTGTTTGAAACGATACCGATAACGACAAAGATAACGAAAACAACATTGTCGTTAATACCGATAATGAAAATGACATTTTTAATAACGAAAAATGAAAATGTCATGGGGGCCTGGTGCACACCCCTACCTGGAAGGCACCTGCCCCAGAGCCCTGTGAGAACTGACAATGGGAAAATTCACCTTTTATTAGTTTCAGAGAAGTTTAGTTCTGGTATCTTTGTCTTATCCAAGATATTTTTTCCCTACATTTGTGCAGTAATCTTTCATTAGTCATTTTGTGTGATCAGCTGCCAAGACCATTTAAAGATCTGTAGGGTGTGCTACACAGTGAATATCCCACAGATTTTTTTAAATGGTAGAGTTGGATGATTCTGAAAATTATTAATTGTAGGATCTTACAGCACTCTAAATAATGACATGCAGTTGTGGAGAAATGCAGTATTTCCATTATTTCGTAAGGTAACTGTTCTCACTAAGCATACCAGTGTAGATTCCCTGGGATACACATTGACTTGTGATCAAAGAAGTGGGAGAAGAGGTTGTGCAGTTGGAGGCTTCTGATGCTGAGTGCTGGACTAGCACCAGCAGTATTTATTTATTTATTTATTTATTTTATTTTTCCATTTGTACCCTGCCCCCTCTCGCCTAACGGCAACTCAGGGCAGCTCACAATCAGCAATATAAAACATCATAAAACAACAATAAAAATTAATAAGCATAAAACATCAGCCATATATAAAACCAAATCTGTGCAAAAACAGCATACCCACCCAAGCCATCTATTCCAACCCACCCTCCCCCTCACCGAACACCTGACGGAAGAGCCAGGTTTTACATTACCAGCAAAAAGCAAGGAGATTCAGGCTGAGGCGGATCTCCACTGGGAGTGCATTCCACAGTGATGGGGCAGCTGCTGACAATGCCCTCCTGTCCATCTGGACCCGCTGATAATGCAGGACCTCCAGGAGGAGGCTCCTGGACGACTGCAGGGACCAGCCCAGGACCCGGGGAGTGAGGCGGTCTCTCAGGTAAGCAGGGTCCAGGCTATGTAGGGCTTTAAAGGTCAAAACCAGCACGGTTTTGAATCTTTACTTTTACTTTACTTTTGGGCCTGGAAGACAATCGGTAGCCAGTGCAACACCTGGAGCACAGGTCTAATGTGCTCTCTGCAACCCGTCCCAGCTAGCAGACAGGCTGTTGCGTTTTGCACCAGCTGCAGTCTCCAGACCATCACCATGGGCAGTCCCACATAGAGTGCATTACAGTAGCCCAGCCCCGAGGTGATGAATGCATGGATGACAGTGGTGAAATCGGAATCCGAGACATATGGGCGGAGCCTCCACACCAGATGTAATTGGCGAAAGGTGCCCCTGGCCACAGCCAACTCCTGGAGATCCAGGCATAGCTACGGATTCAGGAGCACCCTCAGGCTCCACACAGATGGAACCAATGGAGGGTGGACTTCTCCAATAATGGGGGCAACCCCCTCCCCCAGATCACCGGTCCTGCCCACTAGCATCACCTCTGTCTTGTCAGGATTGAACTTCAGTCGACTCGACCTCATCCAATCCCCCACAGCAGCCAAGTACTGGGACAGCAACGAGACTGCAGGGCCTGGGTAAAGTATGATGGCTGACACCTGCCCCCTGCTCTACAGGTACATACAGAAGGGGATGGGGCTCGGAGGGTGCCAGTTGAAGGGCGCTGATAGGCTGAATTGGCTATGGCCTGGAAATGCACTTGCAGAGAACCTCTCGAAGATCCAGGTCTGGTTTCTAGTAGATCTCTGTGTTCTGTTAATAGTGTGGAGCAATTGTGCTGCTTTTGCTGCTGTTGATTCTTATGGTAGAGATTTTGTTCATTTTATTACTGTATCAATTAATATGTCCTGTGGGGAACTATTGTTTGACCTTTAGATGCCACTTTAAGGAGCTTAGTCTCCTGGCAGATTTCTGGTGTTTGCCTCCCAGTAATTATTTGTATTAGGAATTGTCCTCTGAATTTAATTGTATTTTTGTTGCTCTATTTAGGAATTCTTATAGGGCCTAGGAGGATTACCCATTCGAAGACTAGAGACCTATTAACCTGTAGTCAAAGCGCTCCTGTTAGGGGATCCA
>QEPC01012948.1:1255788-1296909 GCA_003113815.1 Sphenodon punctatus | reverse complement strand
GAAACTGTAAGACCTGGCTGTTTGCCCAGGCCTTCGGGAGGGAGGGTGGGTAGGGAGGTTTTAGTCCCCTACCCATTTGTTTTGTGGTTTGGTTGTTTTCTAGCCCTGTTAATATTTAAAATATTTATGATTGTTTTTAAATTGATTTTATTGTATTTTATTATTGTATTTTAATGATGGAAGCTGCCCCGAGCTGCGTCGCAGGAGGGGCGGGGTAAAAATTTATAAAATAAATAAAATAAATAATAAAGCGCTGTCTCAGTGCCATGCCCCGGACAAAAACCAGACTGCGAAGGATCCAGATAACCGACACGGTCCAGATGCCCCTGGAGTTGCTGAGCCACTACCTGTTCAATAACCTTCCCTAAAAAGGGAAGGTTAGAGACAGGCTGGTAGCTGGCAGGGGAGTCAGCGTCAAGTGATGGTTTCTTGAGCAGAGGCCGCACTACCATCTCTTTAAGACAGCTCGGCACTCTGCCCTCCCGCAGGGAGATGTTGGCCACCCCGGCCAGCCCCAGCCCCAGCCCCAGCCCCAGTGTCTCCTGGCAGCTCTTAACCAGCCAGGACGGGCAGGGGTCTAATTCACAAGAGGCGGCTCTACATTCTTCCCCCTGAGACCATATCACCCCTGGCCCATCATAACCCCAATAGCCGCTCCTACTCCCCCTGGCTGACTCCCCAGCTCCTATTCCCCGGCCGCTCCACCAGGAATACGAGGGAGAACCCACTCCCCTGTGGGGTATAGTTCCCTTATTGATATAGTTCCCTTATCAAGCATGTAACTGCTGTGACTATGAATATCATTGATCATAGACAGGCGCAATTTCCTTCCTTCCATCAGCAGTTTGAATCCCACCTTAGCCATTGACTCAATGGGTGGCCTTGGGCAAGTCACAACCTCTCAGTCTAAGTTCCCCATCTGTAAAATGGGAATATGTGTGTGTGTGTTTTTCCCTGTGTGTTCCCCTCACCCTTGTCTATCTTGGATTGTAAGCCCTCTGGGCAGGGACTTGTTTCTGAAAATCTGTGACTGTAAAGCATTGCGTATGCCTAGTAGCGCTAAAGAAATGATAAGTAGTAGTAGTGTGCAACTGTATGGTGATGCAGAAGATGCTGGAGCAGGGGTACAAGAGGTGTATGTTTGACTGGGGGTTTTATGGGAACCGGGAGGGATTTCCAACCCCACAGTGGACAAGACCTCAATAAAACTGTGCTGCTACCTGTCAGTGAGCCATGAGCTGTGAATGCAGGAAAGCAGGCTGACAACATGCATGCAAATACTGATTGCTTGGACTGTTTGCTTTGGCTTTGAATTTTAGTTTTGCTTTCCATTTTCACTATAGGCGCTCAATAAAGTATGCTATTAGCACAATAAGCTAAGCATTCTGTGCATGGTTAAATGTTATTTCCACCTGCACCTCTGGCTAGTATGCAACTCAGGTATGCACCTCTGTTGGTGGGCGGGGATAGCAGGGGCTGGAACGCCACCTGAAGTCATAATGGCCCAGAAGAAAAAAACAGGTGGTTCTTTCCATGGCTTGCTGCAGCTATGAGTCATGGGAGGGCCCGGGATACTGGAAAGGGGTGTTTGTGGGTGAAGCATGGTGGGGAAGAATGCCTGATCATGTATTAGTTTTGTTACACCACATGCGTGTGGTAGTACACGTAGGGTGCTGCCCATTTATTAGGATGGATGTGCTAAACATGTAAGTGGGGGCTGAGTTGCGGCTGCACCTACCAGATGTGGGCTTTGTCTCATTTGATTTCAGCCTAAGTGATCTTAAGTGTATTAGAACTGGAAACTTGTATTTCAAGCCAGTCTAGTCTTATTTGGAGCCCAGAGCCTAACTCTGTTTACAGAATTCTAATAAAACGAGCTTGTCAACACTGTACTCAGACTCTCTCTTTGGTGCAGGAACTGAGAAAAGGAGGTTATTATTATGCTGCTACTGATAATTGATTATTATTTATTTCATGTAGTATTTATATAGCACCAGCAATGTATCTGGAACCTTACAATCATTAATTATAGACAGCGGGGCTGATTCCAAACCTGCATGTGCCATGTGTGCCATGTACAGCCCGCGCGAACCCCATTGTGGGGACTGTGTAGTGCACGTAACCTGCTCAGGATCTGTGCACATGACGTTTGAGATCGCACCCACTGTCCCTGCCCCGGTGAGCTTCCAATCTAGGAGAGATAAGGGAGGGGAGATAAAGGAAGGGGGACAGAGAGGGAGATAAGGATACACATTCATGAAGTTGAGGCATCATAGGTGCACGTACTTAGCTTAGTTACAGGGGGGAAGACGACACTAAGTAAATCAGGGAGCAGACAGAGGGGGATGAGGAGGTAGAGAAAGCCTGATGAAAGAGGTAAGTTTTCAAGAGGGATTTAAAGGTTGGGCAGGAGAGAGCAGATCAAATGTATTCAGGCAGGGAGTTCCAGGCATGGGGGGGCAAGAAGAGAGAAGGGGAGGATATGTTTTGAGGAGCATTGTTTATTTATATATATCTATCTTTATTTTTATAACAGACCCCTCTCACCAATGATAACTTGAGGCGGCAAACAATATAAAACAACAATAAATAGTAATAGTCATAAGTATAAAACACCAACGTCCTCAAAACCCAGTTTGCGGATAAACAAGGCGCTCTGCATTTCTCCACTTATCCAAACCTTGTATAGGGCAAAAGTTCTCGATCAGTCAGTTCACATTCTCTGTACCCTGAGTCACTTGTTTCTCCCAAGAGATTCATGTCCGCCCCCCGATTGAGGCATTTCCTGTGACCCTGTAGGTATCTTCTCACTGTCATCAGGGCAGTGATGAGGGAAAATGGCAGGGAAGGTCCATCCTCCGCTAGTGACTGCCTTACTTCTGGCAGTGCACAAACGGCCAGAAAAGTTGTCGTCTTGATCGCATCCCACTCTCTCATCTCATCCGGGGATCCCACTCTTCTAGTCTGTTGAACTTTGAACTGCAGCAGGGTTGTGTGGTGTCTGCACTCCATCATGCATACACAGAACCCAATTGTGTGCATGTGCCATCATTTTATGAGCAGAGGATGAGTCTGACAATTCTTTCTGTACATCAGGCCTCACACAAATTTCATCAAAGGCCAGAGTATCCACAGCACCCACAGACAAAGACAAAGCAAGGCTACTTTAACCAGAAGTTCAATGCTATGTGCTCTGTTGGGGAGAGGACTTTGGGGCTTTTAAAAGCAGTGCTGGAGATAGCTGCTAGAATTGATTTCCAGCTAGAGACCATTCCACTTCTAGCTTGTTTCCCCCAACACCCCCACCCTTGTTCTCAGCAACATCTGCGAGTCCAGTGGGGCCGTATTTGAGAACCCCCTTCCAGTTAGCTCAGGTGAGCCAGTGCTCCTGTTCTGGGAGCAACCAAACTGAGTGGAGACAGCCAGGATACCTTGTGCTGGCACACCAACCACAATGCTGTCCCCAATACCCACCATTAGTGACAGTTTGATGAGCATCAAGGAAGTGTTTCTAATCATCTTTTTGTGTTGTCAATAAAGCCTTTAAAAATGTTTCCTGTGTGTCACTGTTTTTCTCCGGCCCCTCTGACTGCCTCCCAGCACTGGGACGGGCCTCTTTCCCTCCTTGTGCCCCCATGCTATTTCCTGCCAGGTAACCTTTCCTTGTGCGTTCACTATTGATGTTTGCAGATTAGCTGGCTGCATGGCTGAACCTCTATGTTTCCTATTGGCATTTGCAGGCTAGCCAGGTCAGAGGAACATACATGCAGCCGACTACTCCACAACTGACCAGCACCCAACCTTTGCCTGTAGCCCCCCTCCACATCACCTGTTTTAAGTGCACCCCCTCCTTTCCCTTCCAACCCCCCCTCCCCAGTGACTTATCGCTATTCCATACCACTATTCTCCAAGTCCCTCCACCCTATCCTGCGCCCCTGCCCACCCACCCCTTCGGTTTATCGGTATGCTATACAGTCCTTCTCCACTGCCTTCCACACCCAAACTTCCCTCCTTTCCCAGAAGAAGCATAGAAAGTATGGATTATGAAAAATTAAAGAATTATTAAACTTTATACAGCTGTTAAAAACTTTATTAAACTTTTTATTAAACTTTAAATATAGAACTTGGAACTTATTTTCAAAGATCAAATTGTTTCTATTTCTGCCTTCTCTTTTTGGGGGCAGCGGCAGCTTTAGGGCTGAAACTCGACCTTGAGTTTTTCTCGGTTATCGTCGAGAATAATGGTTCTCGACTTGTTTTAAGCAAGAAATGATAATTGAGGAAAATACCAATTCTCAACATTTCTCAGATGAGATTTTTTTCTCGAAATATCATTTACCACTTATCATTTACTGTTACCATTTCTTGCGGTTTACTGTTACTGTATACCAATTTACCGTGTATCACTTACTGTGTCGCTTGCCGGGTATCGCTTACGCGTTCATCCCGGTAATGCGCATGCACAAAGTGGCATTTGCATTTTGTGCATGGACATTACTGAGATGAAGGTGGTACACAGTAAGTGGTACACGGTAAATTGGTATACGGTAAATGGTAAATTGCGATAAATGGTAACTGTAGCAGGGGGGGTCCCCCAGGGCCACACGGGGCACTGCGGTGTCACTCAGGGGAATTAGCTCTCCCCCTGCTATGCTCTTTCAGTCTTCAGCGCCAGCTGAACCCCCCTCCTTCCAGGCAGGGGCGGGGTACCCTCTCAGGACACACCATGCACAGTCCAGAGGACAGTGGTGGCTGGCCACCCAGGACATTTGGGGCACTGCCCCTCAAGCACCATCGAGGGCTGACGCTGCTTTAAAAAAAAAAAAAAAAATCACTGCTGCTTCAGCTTCTGACAGTGCTGCAGCAGTCTCTGACTTTGCTTCAGAGGCTGCTGCCGCGCTGTCAGTTCTCCCTTCCGGGATCCACTCCTGAGGAGAGGGTCCCACAAGGGACAAAAAGGCTAAGCCCAAACCACGTTTTCTATGGAAAAGCTGAGCCCTGCTGTCCACAGGACGTATAAGATCTGCTGTGGAGGGAGGGACTAGCCTTTCCATTGAGCCCTATGTCCTTCTCCTTACCTCCTTATACCTCCTTACTTTAGGAGGTATAAGGGTACCTCCTTTCCATTGAGCCCTATGTCCTTCCCCTTACCTCCTTATACCTCCTTACCTTAGGAGGTATAAGGTAAGGTAAGGAGGTAAGGACATAAGGGTAAGGAGTTCTGTGTCTTCCCCTGTGTCAGCGATGCCACAGGACAAGCAGCCAGGCCGCTGAGGAGCTGCAGGCAATGGCGTGTTCCCCGCCTGTGTAAGTAAGCCGGCTGACAAGCCAGGGCAATGACATTGACTCGGTAGGGTTCAACATAATGTGTCCACCTAGTGTTAGCCACTCTGACCACTTAGAGAGAGAGGTGATGGCAGGATAGCAAAGCCACCAGGGTGTTACTAAAGGGTGGAGCCTGAGGGAGGAGCCCTGACTCCCCTGATAGGTGCAGGGAGCCAGGACAGTGGGGGCAGCTAGTTTAAAGAGCCGCCTGTCTGCCTGTCCAAGAGAAGGACGTGAAGCAGCTGAGCAGACATGCTGGGCTGAGAGGATGCTGGGGAAGGAATCTGGAAGTGAGGAGGAGTCCTAGATAGAGCTGGAGGTGTGGGTCTGCTGGAGCCTGCTGATGCTGGGGAAACAGGGGCACTGTGTGAGAGAGCAAAGCTGGCAGCAACTGGAGGAACAGAGACTGCTGTCAGCACTCCCTGAAGGGAATAAACCGTGAGTTAACCTAAGTGGTTGTAGGGGCTCAGCGAAGTCCAGGCTGAGGCCCCGTATAGAAGCAAGCACAGATGGTCCAGGGTGCTCCTGAAGAGGCTAGCACCTTGCCTAGAAGGCTACTAGTGACTAAGCAGTGGTTGGACAGACTGAGGCTGTACCCTGCTGGAAGGTCTGGACAATTGGGGGGCTGTAGTAGACAAGGGCTGGCCGAGAGGTTTAATGGCTGGCCAGTATAAGGGCTCACTGAAACCTGTGGGCCTGCAAGCCCTGATACAGGACGTGCATAGGACCTGCGTGTCCATAAGAGTCTCTCATTGACAGACTCTAATTGATAGGTCACTAGGCCTGACGTACATAGGGTAAGTACGAGGTGGTAAAGTTTGAACCCTGTGGCAATGTCTGGTGTGTCTGTGTCGCCCCTGGCCCTGAGGTAGACCCCGTTGGGAGCGACGCTCCAACAGTATGCCTATCCTTTCACTAGGGAATAAGAAGGCATTGATCAGTCAGTGATTCAGCTGAACCTTCTGAGTCACATAAAATCAGCATTTCTGGTGTGCACAGTGGGGTAACACTTAGTGACAATCTTCAGTGAGTAAATATAATACTAATTAGCACTGAAAAACAAAAAAAATACATATTGCTCAGAGAGGAGGACTTCAACAGTAAATCTGTTTAACTTAGAGAGACAAATGTTTTTTAGTCTAGAGAAAGTGGGAAGTTGCCTATTGGTCCCAAACTTTGTCCCCATCTCTTGAGTGTTTTAAGTAGATTTTCTTTTAAGATGTGTTTTTGTCTCTGGGTGCAGTCACATGATGCACTTACTGCGCCTTGGGAAGCCTTACCACGTGATGCAGTGTATCATGTGGCACTGGCAGGTGACAGACAGATGTTCCCCCTGCCGCATGGTGAGGCGGACAGCTGACTGCTATGTGCTGCGTCCTTGGAAAAAGTCTGCAGACGCAGTGGGTGTTTTTACACACACATTTCTCCTGCATGATTGTGGTTACATCCCGAACTTTCTGTGTCTAAATCACTCACCCAGATCTTAAACTCTATGAACTTCTGCATAGAGCTTCTCCCAGAACATTAGTGTGTAAAACGTTCTCCTGGTAAACTGCTTTGCTCCAGGCAGCTGTGGTCACTTGGTTTCCATGACAGCCCCTCATGTCTACAGCTGCGGCTACTTTAGGCTGCCTCAGGGCAGCGTTTGTGTGACAAATGCATCCGGAACTCAGGGCGGATTCAGACGTGTCTTTAAATCGCACAGAAGCCTCGGCGGCATAGTGCGATTTAAATGCACGTGTGAATCCGCCCTTACTTGTGCACTTGTAAACGCAGAAGATTGAAAGACCAGCACCTTAAGGTGTGTGTAAAAATGCCCAGTGTGTGGCAGCCTTACCCAAAACGGGGTATGGCTGCTCAGTGTGTGGTAGTCTGTGTGCCAGGGCTCCTGCTGTCCTGTCATGCAGCAAGCTCCATGGTGGGGCTTTGAGCAGCAGGTGTTGTCATGGTCAGGGGCAGGATTTTTGTCAGGCTGGGGGAGGGAGGCAGGTCAGAGGTGGGTGTCTGCTCATGTAGTCAGTGCCTCAGCCCGCCCCCACTGTGGTGGGAGCTCCGACAGCGCCTTCCCTGGCTTCCTCGTGGGGGCTGGGCAGCAACTGTCTGTCCTGCTCCCAACACTGGCCCCACAGTGTGGCAGCAGCGCTTGCCCACTACAGGGGTGTGCAGGGATCGGGCCCTTCACAGCTCGTATGGGGGCACCCTCTCGATGCAATAAAAAAAGGGGTTTTTTAATAGAAGGTACAGGATGATGATCAGTCATAGTGAGTACAGTTTATTACTGGACTGACTAATGGTTTAATGTGCTAATTGACCACCATGTTAATCAACCTTTGTCTTATCGCATTTAGCTCAAGGTGACGTTTTAAAAAGTGGCCACTGTTCTTAAGCACCTCTGTTTTCGCAAGCCCAGCTTGAGACCATGCCCAATTTCTGCTCAAATCAATGGGGGCTTCAGGTACCCACGGTCCTCACTGGGTTTATGGAAGTGCAGACACAAGTTTGTGAGTCTCTAGACTACAGAGCAGGTGCAAGTGTGGCTTATTCTCAAACTGAACGTTCAATATATTTCCTCAGCCTGCAGAAAGTCCCCTTATTCACTTGCTACAGTGCTCAAGCTGAAACTTGTGACATATCATATGACTTAGTTAGTCCTTTTATAGTCAAAGAATATTTTAAGTATACCTGCTGACCTGCCTCAAGGTGCATTGACAGACTTGCACAACAATCCTCCGGCAGAGAAGTTATTTACCAATAGTCAGTGTGCTGTATATGCAAGATGTATGTGTGCGTGCTGACTGCTAGCACGTGCACTATCTGCCGGAGGATCACGCTATAAGCCTTAATATATTCTTCAAACCGTTCCCCTTCCCTGAGTTATTGGTGATAGTTTAGTATTATTGATCTATAGAAAATATTATTTTTCCTTTAATGTTGATTTTCCCCGCAGCTCAGTTAATAAAAATAAATCATTCAGTGTCACCTCTGTGGCTTTTGTACATCAACACAATGCTGCAGGCTAGTCCCACTGAACAGGAATATTTCACTTCAGACCAAGAGTGCAGACCTCACCCAGTAAAGTCAATGGGAGTTTTGCTGTTGATGACGATGGTTCAAAATTTCAGCCCAAAACCTGCTTAAGTTGGAATAAAATAAATGTTTAGTCCAGCGAAAGTGTGGCTGCTGTGTTGGTCCGAAATGTCAGAGAAAGAGACAAAGTAGTTCAGATGATATCTTTTATTGAACCCATTTCTGTTGGTGAGAGTATAAACTACCATGGTGCAGCTGTTCTGTGTTTGTTCAGTCTATAGTTCTGACAAGTTATATGTTTAATAAAGGGCCTGTGTGGCCCAAAAGCTCTCATATTCTCACTGGCAGAAGCTGCTCCAATAACTGATATTATCTGAACTACTTTCTCTTCAATCGATATTTAGGAAGATTTCAGATTTTGCAAGATTTTATTTGAAATTATAGGCCTAGCATGCTCTGGCAATATTACCCTTTTTAATATAAATAAATAAATCCATAAATCTGCTACATTATCTTATGGTGTTGTGCCCCTGTGCGCTTTAAGACCAATAACTTGCGCAAAATTACATCTAGAATGGGAGTGAATCTTGTTTGGTTGGTAACTCTCCTTTGTGGGGCACAAACAAGGAATGCATTTTACATTTTCCTTACTGAGTTTTCCACTTTTATACATTCAGATAGAGTTTCAGTATATTTTGAATTAATGTTTGGTGCAGTCGCAATGACTCCAGGTAATGAGCAGAATTTCCAGGTTGTCATGGAAACCTTAACCAGGCTAATTAGTAGAGCTGAGTGAATAATTTAATTTGTATCAAATGAGTTATTTGATAAATATGGACTCTTTCAGGACATGAATTGCTTGTGAGCAGCTTATCAATTTTTCCATTGTATTTATTTGAAATTTGTTGCCAAATAAGATCTATGAATATGTTTTGGTCTGCACATTGTGAGTACTCCTTTGAAAGTAAACAGTATTTCAAACTGAGCTAGCTGTGATTCTGACTGAAAAAAGTGGTAGGTTTTCATTCTTATGGATTAGTGTAATTCTTAAAACCATCCTTTTTGTGTGAATTTTTGCACATAAATTTATTTTCTGTGACTATTCTCTACAATTTTATTTACAGTGTGCTGCTTCTGTAAGTACTCATGCCAATAAACTCACTTGCTGGGAGATTTGTGGGATGTTAAATAGTAAAGAAACAAACATCAATATGCCTAAAGGGAATTCAGTCTGTTACAATTCACAGATATCTAGACAAAATATTATGGCATGTTTACCCAATTTGGTTGAAAGGTAAACCGTTTAAATATAACAGCTAGGAAGTCCATTTCTTTTTGGAATGGTTTAGACAGTTGTTCTAATGTCTGAATAAGTAATCTCCCCTCCCCCTCTCCTGTATTTGGTTAGTCTGAGCATTTTTACAAAAGAGTTGTGGTTTATTGCTTGCTAGGGTACAGAGAGCTGTTCTAATGGTTGAATAATTAGTTGTTGTAATAGTAAAAGTGTTTTATGAAAGCTGAAACTCTAAAAGACAGCCAGACATTTTTAGTGAATGAACCAAACGATGGAAATTTTAGTTAGCTTGTTTTTTTATTGTAATAATTTCCCTTAAATGAGTCTCTTGTCTCAACTCGACAGCTTGAGACTGATTAAAATAATGTTTACAGTGATTTGGTAATTATTTGTGAATTTTGTGCTCATTAAATTCATTGTACTAACAGCCGAAGAAACGAATGCCCTGTATTTAGTCATGTTTGTATTGTACCCTTGGCTGCATGAATGCTTCAGAAGCTTTAATTATTTCTAACCAGAGAGTTTGTTATCTTGAGACAAAAAACAACCCCTGAACCCTCCCGCAACTAACAACTATAAAAAGTGGCACTGAAACCAGAATAGAAATCAAATACAAAATCCTCTCCCCCACCCCTGTGCATTCCTAGTGTAGATGCTGCTCAAGAGAGATATGGGGTGTTTTCAGACAAGCGCCTACCCACCCATTACCCACCCATTATCCACTGATTACCCACGGCAACAAGTGGTTAGTGGATGGGTAATGCACTTGTCTGAAAACACCCATGGATGTAGTAGTGTCAGCCTGATTAAGCAGCCTGCTAAAAAAGGAACATGGGCAAGGGAAGCAGCAAGCTCCCTTAAAGGGGAAGAGGCCTGTCCTTGCACATTCTGGCTCCTCACGAGTGGTGGTTTGTTCCTTGCAGGTACGTATCCCCAACCTGGGGCCTAGTGTTGCAAGGATTTTCCAGTGGCCCTGTCACAAGACCCTCCAACATAGGGTGGCCATACCTTTCCTTTAATAGAGGACGCTTATGAAAAATACATATTGCAGGACTGCATTGGTTCCAGTGCAGCCATGCACCATGTATTTTTCATAAGTGTCCTCTTTTAAAGGGGAAGTATGGCCACTCTACTCCCAACACTGCAATGTGTGCTACAGAAGTGCCCCTGTCCCCTACCTGAATTACAGGCCCTGTTGCTTAGGGGAGCAGTAGGGAACAGAAGTACTGTGCATTGCAAGCCTGGAGCTGGTTTGGGGCTTACACTGCAGGTATGGGTAGTACTTTTATTTCCTGTTGGTCAAATGAGCTGTGCATTGTATTACAAGCTTGGTGTGTATACTACAGTAATCTAACAAAAAAAGTCATTAATTTACTCAAAGGTATCTTTATTTTCCTTTTTTTTAAATGTGAGGGTAAAGTAGTGCTTGAGTAAAACACTGCCCCATTTATTTAACTCTGGATAAGTTGAATTTCTGATAAGTCAAACATTTATAGAGGTCTCACAAAATGTAACTTAACAGGACTTGACTGTAAGCTAAACAGATCATGCATTTGTAATTTGGAGTAGCTCAAAGAAGGCTTGTTCCCACAAAACCTTTACCAGGGGAGTAACATCTTACCCATGGCGTTACTTAGATGTATTAACAGAAACATGAGAGCCTGGAACTCCTGTCTTGGTTCAGCGGTAACCAGTCAAGTCCCCCAATTGCACCCAACTTCATCCTAGACTCTTTCACTGCTCATCTGAAATGAATGACATTGTCCTGTACATTTTGGAGGCTGAGACCAGTGGTGCCTTTGAAGGAAGGTGCTTCAGGTTCAGAATCAGAATATTCACGTTTCAGATGCTTGCTATAGTTAGATCTAAAATGATTTCAGTTTTCAGTTTGGTTTAATTGAAATACAATTTTTCTGATTGAAATTTTTTGGTTGAAATGAATGGTTTCACAAAAATCTGTTGAAATGAAACCTTGTTTCCTCAATGTTTTTGATCAACACTAATTATTTGTTTTTCATTCGTATGCAAAGAACTGCTGACATTAGGCAGGGCACTTTGCAAATGTACTGACTAGTAAGAGACCCCTATTCTAGTGAGTTTACAATCAAGGTTAGGACAAGATGCAACAGGTGGATATGGCAAGTTTTGAGGGACTTCGGAGGGAAACGTGGTAATGGTTATATAAATATACAAAGGTACTAAGACCAGCTATGCATAATTTGTTGGCTTCACATTAATAAGAAATAAATAAAGCTCAAAATATATTGGCATGAATATAGCCAGAAATATTTCTTGTTCTGTAGTGTGGCGTGCCTGTGTCTTGCACTTCAGAACATACACCACAATTACTGTAACATTTGAATCTTGGAACACTAGCTATAAACAATTAAGCTTCTTATTTGATAGCTGGCTCTAAAAATAGCACTTCCTCTATGTCATTAGTGGAGAAAACAAAAAAGAATCCTGCTTCTGTCATTTTTTTTTTTTTAACTGTTTCCTACTTCAGATGGACATCCAGTGAAATAACCTTGAAGAAACAAATACTAAACAACAATATATCATGAATTGTAAAATGTACTGTAAAATGGAAAGTGCAAACAACATGTAAAATATTGATTACATCCCCTTTTTAGTGATTCTTTTATGTGAGGCTACAACCGCACTCCATGCTGACAGCCCCGTCGCTGCCGTCTTCCCAGACATGACTGGGGTGGAGTTGGAGGCCGCTCATCCACCCCCAATGCCAGCTGGTTGCCTTCCCTGATGCTGTCATCACCAATGGGGTGGGGGTGGGGCATCACACCTTTGCTCCTGGCTTTGGCTGGGACAAAAGGGGAGGATGGGCATAACAGGGGACAGGTGTGTGACTTTTTCAGAAAAGTTTCCTTTTATTTCTATGGAAGGAGAGCCCCACTCCGAATGAATGCTAATGGTTTGGTTCACCAGTAGTGGAAAGAGAAAAATATAATTGGGAGAGAGATTTTTTTTTTCTTATAGTGAGGATAATATTTTTTTTAAAGAATGATATTTCCTGTAGTTTATCACTGCACTGTTACAAGCCATCCATGTAGCTATTTACAGATAATTGTTCAATGTTCAGTACAATATGAGGCCATAAGAAAGGGAAGGGAAAGAACTGGAGAAACTATTATGTTCTTATTAAAAGAGGTTTGGACAAGTTTCTGGAAGACAGGTCCATTAGAAGCTATTAGTCAGACAGGATCAGGGAACATGACGGGAGCTGGAGGAAAACAACAGGGAATGGATCCTCCGTTGTGACCTGTTGGGTGCTTCTCCCAAGCCACCGTGATTGGCCACTGTTGAAGACAAGATGCTGGGCTAGATGGACCATTGGTCTGACCCAGTACAGCACTTCTTATGTTCTTAAGTAGAGAGATTGTAGTGTTGGTATGGATGCAAAAGAGTTCCAACTAAACAGGATAAAAAAAGGTCCAAATTAAGGCTGAACCGAATAGTACTTCTGGGTATTCGGACTGATTTTCAAGTTCTGAATAATTGGTCTGAGTAGTCAGAGGCAATTTGGTGTTCTTGCCAAAGCTTCAGACTTCGAAGACCAAAGCACAGAACATCGAAAACTTCAAAAAGTTGTTGCAAATTTTTGAACCCTCAGCCAAAGCACTACCCAGAAAAGCAGACTAGCTAGAGTGGGACAATCGCTCCAGAAGACAACTCCAAAAAAGTGCAACTGCATTCAGAAATCCAAAAATAACAGCAGTAGTGTACCCACAGCATGGCTCACCATCAGCAGTGCGTGCAACCTCTTTATCATTCTGCCAACCAAGCAGTGCGCAAAAATGCAGGCTAGCAAGGGACATTTGCTCAAGAAGAATACAACAACCTCCGCAAAAGAGTCTACAACTGCATGGAGAAATAAATCCACCAAAAAAGGCCAGCAAGCACAGGTCCCAGCAACAGTCACAAAATTAAGAAACCAGACTTTCACACCCCTCCCCCTCCAGGGGCACCCTCTTCCTTGGCATGCCATTGTGGCAATGGTAACTTGAATAGACCAAGAAAACTTGGGAAGTGGCGTCAGGCAGAGAGATCCCTCCTCATGGTGCCAAGTGCCAACCAAGCAGCAGGCAGCAATGTGGCACCCAATTATTTTATTTTTTAAAAACTGCACGGCATGGTAAAGGGTAACGTAGCCCCATCCTCCAGCATTGAACCTATGGACCAGGCCAAACCATACCATACCAGGCCAGGCTCGGCTCCCCTCTCCCCCTCCGGCCAATTACTTACAAATCCAACAGCACGGTAGCATGCAGCACAGCCAAATTCACCAAAGAGAATGGACAAAATGGCTGCAGTGCAGACACTTTTATTTTGCCTTGGCAGCCAATTCAAAAGCTGACCATCTGACATGGCCAGCCAATCAAAACTTGCCATCTGGCTTATCATCACTTAATTGTCCCCTCCCATACCCCCCTCCTACCAAATATGGCACTAAGTTTCATTTCCAGAAGAAGCTCAATTGTCCACCAGCCCCCCACGGATGCAGACGTTTCAGAAGTTTTCAGAATAATGGCCTTGGTCCCCGAAACTTTGGAATTTGGCCTTTCCAAACCGAATACCTTAATATTTGGCAAATTCTGAAGTTTTCCGAAGACTTAGTTTCAGCCCTAGACCAAATACACTAAAGAGAGAGAGCCTTATGAGGGAAAATGTAAAAATTTCCACTGAAGCTCCTTGTTTATTTCAGTTTAAATACAATTTAATTAACAGCAATACACAGTCTCCCTTCTTAAGATATGCATAAATTTGAACTTTTGTTGCGCCAGCTGGGGATTAGTCCGGACTATTGGGCACGGAAGGAGTTGGCAGCTGTGCTTAAGGAACTTGCCGCTAGGACTGAGGATAGGGAATTACAAGAAGAGATGGCATCAATTAGAGCTACCTCTCATCTTGTGAGTTATCTCCCTTATGTTAGGCCCCATCCTTGTATGGCGTCCTATTTGCTTTCTATAATCTCACCTAGGGGCTAATGTCTTTTTATGTCTGCTCGGTTCAATGCCTTGCCTTCCCTGGTTCTGGAGGGCTGCTTTTCTGCCATTGATTTTCCAGAGCGACTCTGCCCCTTTGATCGGCAGCATGTGGAAACACCTGCCCACATTCTGTTCCAATGCCGATTATATGATCCAATATGCCTTAAATTTCTTTCTGCTTTCCTTCAGAAATTCCCCGGCCGTACTGAGCAACATTTATGTTTTTTCACTTTGGCAGATGACGATTTTTCTACCTCAGAAGCGGTATCTCAGTTTTTGGTAGCGGCCATAAACCTTCGTACCCTTTTTCTCCATTTCAAGCAACCCTTGAGCAGTGAGTGATGAGTTATGGCACACGTGTTTAGATATTGTTAGAATGTGGGTTAATTTGAGTTTTCAATGGTCTGTTATAATAGGGTATTCCATGATTGTTGGTCCCTAGAATAGCTTCCGTGGTTTTGTAATTTTCCATTTTTGTATGTTGCTGGTTTTTGTACTTGTTTGTTTGTGAATTTATGGCCTCGGCTGCAATAAACAATTTATTATTAATTATTATTATTATTATTTGCATAAATTATTGCCACGCATAATGGGCCTCGCCCATTGCTTCCCTGATTGCCTCCACCAGCCAGGAAAGATATGGATTCAGAGTCCAGGTTCTGACTGGACGTTCTCCCAATAACAATATTGCTTCAGTAGTGTCAAACTCCAACTCTTCCTCCCTCTTACATTCATATTGTTCCCTCTGTTGAGCCTCTCAGAGGAGCAAGCACTGAAAATAATACAGTATTGTCAGCCCTGATGCTAAAAAATCATGATTCAGGCACTTAAGAGCACGAAACTGGCTTAATTAACGAACTTTTAATATACAATTTTCAGAGAGAAGACTGAGCAGGGGATGTGAACAAGTAGAGGAATAGACCATGGTAGAAGGATAGTAGAGTAAAGGGCCTGGTGGAAGACAAAGGTTAAAGATACTGATGAAGGGGAACATAGATGACAGAGAGATTTGACTGGAAGAGGGAATGGGAGGAGAGAAGACACTATAAATATCTACAAGAGAAAGGAGTAGCTCTCAAACATTTGATTGTGTGACTCCCATTTTTAGACTTAAATATAATCTCAAGACTCCAGACAGCAATGAAAGCATGTAAAATATATATCCAATATCAATATAGATATAAACTTAACCCACATTATAGAAACCTTTCATCTTGTGTCTCCTGGCTTTAATTTCCAGTTCTGTCACAGGCCGCTTTTAGACGAGCGGTGCGTGCTCATGGGACGTCATCACATGACTTTTCAAATGACCAAAGGTGGCTTTTAGACGAGACGTCTCACACATCATCGCCACTTGCGCATTTTTTTAATACCACAGATTAAATACCGTGATATCAATATTGAGGTATTTAATCCTTGGTATTAAAAGATTGCACGAGTGGTGATGATGTGCAAGAAGTATCGTCTAAACCACGAGCATGCACCTCTCGTCTAAAGGCAGCCCAAGTAATTGGGTATTAACATATATCAAGAAACACAGGATGGAGCCATCCTATGTTTTCCATTCTGTGATAAATGTCAGTTGTGAAAACCTTAGAGGGTTGTATGGATTTTTTTTCCTTATTGTTAGAAAAAACATGGAAGAAAATGGTGGAATCAGAGGAACCTGTTTCACATCATGGGCACACAACAGCTCAGTGTCTCGTGAGTACCTGAGTAGCATGTCTATTATATGCAGATAACGTGCTTCTCCTGTCTCAAAGAAAGAAGGGTTTACAAAGTAGCCTTCACCAATTATATGAATACTGTACCAAAAATAAAATGATGGCAAATCCTTCTAAATCTCAGGTTATATGTTTTAGCCGCCCTCAGGTGAGGTGTTTTTGGAAACTCGGTGGAAATGTGCTGCCTCAGGTCTAAGTTATACCTACCTGGGACTGATTTTTACAAACAGAGTTACCTGGACCAAGCATGTTAATATGCTACAAAAGCCACTGGCCCAACAGCAGGTATTATGAAATTATATAGGTTATCTAGATATGTACCAATTGTCAGCCATACAGGTATTTAAAACTAAGGTATTGGCCCAACTTACCTATGGATCGGAAGTTTCTTTATTACATTCTGTCAAAAACCTGGAAACTGTGCAGAACAAGTTTATTAGGGGAGTTTGGGGTCTTCCAAACAGTACGCCTATACCAATTCTGCATTCTGAACTAGGGATGCTCCCTGTATGTGCAATTGCGCTCTCCAAAGTGCTATGCTTCTGGAATAAGATCCGTTGTCTTGAGGCAACAAGACTCCCGTATCTGTGTTGGAGGAAGCAGGCTGCACATGATGGCAGCAGAAAATATAGATGGTGGAAAGAGGTCTCAAGAGCTCTGACTGTATTAGGACTTTCACCAGAGTATTGTGCCAATATAGATGTCTTACAGATAGAAAAGCTGCTGAAGGAGAGGGTATGGGATATGACTGCACAGGAGGAGATTGCAAAATTGCTTCAGATAAAAATAGCCCCCTGGTACTCTAGAGTGAAAACAGTTTTCCAGTTAGAATCATATTTGTTCCAACTGACTTTAAATTACGCAGAATGATGACACTTATTCGGATCCAGTTGTTCAACTCGGCACTAAAGCAGGGTCGTATAGAAAAAACGGTAATGGAGGACAGACATTGCCTCTGCTCGAATCAAATGGAGACCCTAGAGCATGTGATACGGCTGCCCTCTGTATGAAGATCTAAGATTGGCACGGCTTGTCCCGGTTTTTCCTGAGAGAATTCTACCGCCCATACCTCAAGGCATACTTGAGGTGCTGACTGCTGACAAGGTAGATAATCTTAAGGCTCTGTCTCTATATTTTCTTTTGGTCCAGAGACAGAGAATTACATTAAAACAGCTCTCAGACGCTGGACTTGAGTAAACTAAATTTGTTTAATTGATGATACTCTGGTGAAAGTCCTAATACAGTCAGAGCTCTTGAGACCTCTTTCCACCATTTATATTTTCTGCTGCCATCATGTGCAGCCTGCTTCCTCCAACACAGATACGGGAGTTTTGTTGCCTCAAGACAACGGATCTTATTCCAGAAGCATAGCACTTTGGAGAGCACAATTGCACATACAGGGAGCATCCCTATTTTGGAATGCAGAATTGGTATAGGCTCTGTCTCTATATTTTCTTTTGGTCCAGAGATGGATAATTACATTAAAACAGCTCTCAGATGCTGGACTTGAGTAAACTAAACTTATTAAATTTGTATAATTGATGATGAAATATGGGGAATGCTGATGTAATTTTTGTAGGGTAGTTTTTTTGTTGAATTCTTTGCCATACTCTGAATATTTTAATATAAATGTAGACTTATTTATGTAGATCTGTACAAGTGAGAACTCAAGCAATTTTGAATATTGCCTGCCAGGTTAGGTTAGGTGCTCTAATGGTAAAATAATTTGGGGGATTTAGTTTTTGAAATCCCTGAATTTAGAATCATCTGTGTTGGGTTAGGGCTTTGAGCCCACTTTGCTGTATAAATTTATATAGTTTGCTCTATTTTCACAGAGTTCACAAATTTGTGGAAATTTTTAAAATGTTTTTTTATTTGTTAGCCTGTGTTAGCCATGGCGAAAGCCCGCGCCTAATAAACTAGCTTGAACTTGGACCTGTTGGGTGCTTCTCCCAAGCCAGCGTGATTGGCCACTGTCGGAGACAGGATGCTGGGCTAGATGAACCATTGGTCTGACCCAGTATGGCACTTCTTATGTTCTTATGGACACCCCTGGCTGCCCGTCTCATTTAAAAACACCCAGAGAGATACATACGCATAACTGCATGTAACTAAAATCCATCTTAAAAGGATGCAACTATCTGGGAGTGAAAAATCATACTTTTTTGCCTGTACACAGGCATGACAACAGAGGGATTACCATAGTGCTTGTGGGTGACCAGTTTTTAATAGCAATATTTAATGTTTTTTAGCATACAGTTGTGTTGCTATTCCAAATCAATAATATGTAAGCCATGAACATGTTTAAGAACTACCTTGCTATCAGAAGTTTCAGTGTGTGCTTATTATATTGATTTGCTCAAGACAAATAACTCAAAATATGAAAGAATAAAAATGTACAGCAGATGATCGTCAGAGTATTTTGCAGGGGAAACGCAAAAATAACAAAGAAAGCAGCCACTTTCAACATGTCTACCATCACACCTCTTTAGTACATCAGACACAATTCCTACCATGCTAGCTTATTGTGGATGTGCAGTAATGGGATTATTACTGGACAGATAACCAGTGTGGCATTAGAAATATTAAAACTCAGACTGTTAATCTTTTAGGCACTGCTTAATTTTTTTCATGCAGTTTTACTGCATGCAGTTTCATTAACTAATGTACACAGTTACACACACACACTTTACATGTGCATTCTAACCACCTTGCTTTATTCTTAAGAAGAGAAATAATTTGCTGTGTCCTGACATGCATAAATATAAAATCTAGACCTTTTTGCTGAAAAAGATCACAAAGCTAAAATATCTGCAAATTTAAACTGGATCACATCTGTGCCAGGTGTTTTCTTCCTGACTGTTTTTTATTCATCTCCCTATCTTCCATTTGGTGTAACATGATCCCTTAACTTTAGCTACAACAGAGTTAAGGCATTTGCAACATTTTCAAAGAACACTGTCCATAGTCTGAAAGACTATAATGTGGGTGAGGTTAATGAGAGAGGCCATTTATCTCTAGCTCCGAGACAACGTGCAGAAACCTGCCTAATGAGTAAGAGTTTTTAAAGACAATTCATTTTGACCTCAGCCTGAAGGTTTTTCTGCAGATTTTATCCTTCCTAACACCTACATTGGACTTCAAAGAATTTGAAAGAAATAGTTCTGTTTTCTCACAGTTGAGCAGCAGCAGCACTGGGAGCTACTGCTTCATTGAAGTCCACCCTGGCCCGCCCTGCAAATAAAAAGCTCTATATGTGGGGGAATAAGCCCTTTTCAAAGCCCTCCTGCTCTAGCAGAGTCTCAGCAACAAGACTGGAAGCAGAGGACAGACTATTTGACCTTCAAGGAGTGGGAGAGAAATTGCTCTAGCATTTGAGTTGTTGAGGTCATTTGAGTTATTGAATCCTGGGGCTCCTGTCTGGACTTCTCTGGGTGTACAGAGGCAGTTTCTTCACTATATCTATCACTAAGGTATCATGGACACTCTCTGTTCTTGTACCAACCTTAAAGTTGGCAACAGAGAGATCGAAAATCAAAATCATCAGAACTGTGCATGCGCCGCCTGAGCTAGTCACGGGGAGCTCGAGCTCCAGCAAAGCGAAAAGGAAAACCTCCCGAAAAGGTGAAAAAACAAAACAAAACCTCACCCCAATCACTGTGCAGAACTGACCCCCATGCCTGGTAAGAAGGGGGAGCAGAAAGGGCCCAACAAAGGGGGGGGGGAAATCAAAGACTTTTGCCTCCAGAAGCCCCAGCACTTTGAACTGGCAGGAAGAGGGGAGGAGAAAATGGCGGCACGCGCCACGCAAACAGATCCTCCGGAGACAGAGCACAATAACAATGAGGTGCTCAGTATTTTAAGGGACATCCAAAAAGACATTAAAAAAGCAGAGAAAGATAGAGAGAAGCTCTTCTCAGATATGACCAAAATGCAAAAGGACATAGAAACAGGCAGGAAAAAAACTGGGGCCATTACAAAAAGAGTGGATACAGTGGAAAGTAGGATCTCAGAGGCAGAAGATCAAGCAGTAAAAACTGCAGAGCTGGCTGATAACATGCACAAGCAGATGGACTGAATTTCAGAAAAATTGGAGGATCTAGAAAATAGATCAAGAAGCTCTAATTTAAGAATAGCAGGAGTAAAAAAAGGCATGGAAATGGGGGGGATGGTGAACTTGATATGGAAGATCTTGGAAACTATCTTCCCAGAAACACCAGGGCTACATAAGCCTAAAATAGACGGAGCCCACAGGACAGGGCGCCCCCCACAAACGAAACAGAGCCAACACGAATGATAATATTCAAACTAATGTACTTTCAGGATAAAGAAAACATATTAAAAATGGCCAGACAGAAGAGAATGGAGCTGGAATTTAATAACACAAAGATAAAGATTTTTCCAGATTACGCCCAGGAGACCATGCAAAAAAGGAGGAATTGGATAAAGTATATGGGCACGCTGAAAGAGGAAGGAATGGAACCACAGCTCTGGCCCCCTGCGAAGCTGGTGGTAACGCATAGAGGGAAAAGAAAAATCTTTACAGACCCTGAGGACCTGGAGACCTTTCTGCACAGCAACAGACCCCAGAGAAAGGACATGGAGGAACAGGACTGAGGAGACTCAGAGAGGACCTGGGGGGTGAGAACTGGGACAAAAGATGGAAGACAGAATTTAGAATTCACCTAAAGAAAATGAAGGGTAACATAAGAAACAAAGGGAGGGAAAAAGACATAAAGAAAGGGGGAGGGAGGGGAAGGAGACAGAACCCCCCCTGAACACAGAATGCTTTGTGAGCAACAGAGCAAAATATAGAATAAAGGGAGAGGAAAGAGAGAGAAGATGATAGGATTACCGCTACTAAGTTCCCCTAGAAGGGGTAGGAGAGAAAAAGGGGAAATAAAAGGTATAGAGGAAAAAAAGCAGAGAAAAATGCCACAGCGAAGGGCAGAGAAAGAAAAGTAGTAAGGGAGGGAGGCAGAAAAAGGCTAAAAGGTTTATAATCTGTCCAGTTGACAGGAAAGTTGGGCAGGGGAGGGGTGTTAGCCGGGGAAGGGGTACCAGAAAGCTAGACGGAAAGAGAAAAAAGTACGTGGGAGAAAGAATGAAGAGAACAATGATAGTGGATTATGGGTGTTTTCAGACGTGACGGGGTGACTTCGCCCCGTCCCGAAAACAACCCAGAGATTCCCCGCCGGGATCACCCAGGCATGGCAAACAGACGTGCCGGGGATCCCGGCGGGGAATCAGGGAGGGGGCGGGGCCGTGCGGCGCAACGTGCAGCCGCACGGCCCTGTCCCCTCCACGCTCCCTCGCCGCCCGCCCTCCAGGGAGACGGGCGGGCGACAAGGTCAATGCCGCCGCAGCGGCTGGCCGAGTTCACCACGGCCCGGAATCCCATTGGGGATTCCGGGCCGTGGTAGCCGGCCAGACGTTACTTTTTATTGATGCCCACCTGGAATCACTTTCACCATGCTTCTGCGGATTTTCCCGCTGGGAGCCCGGGAAGCATGGTTGAAATTGACCCCATGTGGGTATTCAGTGTGGCAAACATCTGGCGGCTGCCGAACAGACGTGCAGGGCACAGTGACCACAGGTGGGTATTATTCACTGTGATCTCGTCACGTCTGAAAATACCCTATGGCTAATGTAAGATTAACGTGGAATGTAAAGGGACTAAATGCCCCAATTAAGAGGCGAAGAGTTAAAAATATGATTCTGGAAAAGGGGGCAGATGTCTTCTTTTTGCAGGAAACACACCTGCAACAGGGGAATATTTTTAGATTCCAAACCAAAAAATATAAATACATATATGCAGCATGTGCCAATAGGAAAAAAGTGGGGGTAATGATCGGAATAAATGGGGATAGAAACTTTGAACATAAAAGAACAATAGTAGACAAGGAAGGAAGATTCCTTATGGTGAATGGGATCTTGGAAGGGGAAAAGGTCTCGTTAGTAAACATATATGCACCCAACGAAGCAACGGGAGAATTTTTGCAGGAAGCGTGGGGAGAAAGTGGTACACAACACATATGGGGCAGTTATAGTACAGGGGGATTTTAATACAATCCTCACAAGTAAGGATCACTCAAATAATATAAGATTAAAGAAATGGCAAACAGAAATATATAAGGGCTTAAGAGATAACAACTGGGTAGATGCATGGAGACACTGGAATCCTACAGCTAGAGAATATACCTTTTATTCACAGGTACATAAAACATATACCAGGATTGACCATGTCTGGATGGACATGCAAACTATAAGTAAATGTATAAACTCCCAAATATGATATCAGACCACTATGCCATCATAACAACACTGGCATTGAATACCCAGAAGCAGTGGGGCCCAAGAACATGGAGGTTGAATAAAACTTTAATTAAAGACAAGGAGACTAGAGAAACATTAGAAGAATACATAAATGAATACTTTGAGATTAATAAAGATTCGGTGACATCTGCCCAAGTATTATTGGAGGCTGCAAAGGCAACAATAAGAGGGATGTGCATATCAATAGGTGCACAAAAGAAAAAACAGGAAAGGAAATATATATCAGGGCTATATGACCAGTTGAAAAAGTGGGAAGAAATCAATAAAAATAAGCCCTCAGGGGATATACATAGGGAGATCCACAAAACTAAAGCATTGATAAATACATATGAAACAGAAAAAACAATGAGGCAATTGAAACATATAAAAGCATTTTATTTTGAACATGGCAACAAAACAGGCAAGGCATTGGCAAATTTAGTTAAAAAACAAAGGAAAAACAGTGTCATTACAGAAATAGAACAAGACAACTGCAAGAGCAAAAAAACCAGAGGAAATAAAGGCAGCTTTCTTGGATTTCTTTATCCAGTTGTATGCCTCCAAAAAGCCTGAACCTGAAAAGATAAAACAATTCTTAGATAAGTATGACATCCCAAAATTAAACGCAGCACAGTGTAATTACTTAAACGCCCCAATTAGCAAGGAGGAAGTAAAAATGACAAGAAAATCATTAACAAAAAACAAAGCGACGGGGCAGAATTTTATCAGCCCTATGTGGGTATATGGAGACATATAACGACATATTAATAAAAGGATCAATGCCAGAGACATTCTATGATGCCACAGTGGTCCTAATACATAAACAGGACAGACCAAAGGAACACTGTGAAAATTATAGACCAATCTCATTAATTAATGTAGACTGCAAAATTTTCACAAAGATTCTAGCGACCAGACTTGCAGCCATAATAGCAGAAATTATCCACCAGGACCAAGTCGGCTTTATACCGAACAGAGTTGGGACGGACAATGTAAGGAGAGTAGTAAACATGGTCCACGATATCCAAGAGAATAGAATTCCATCAATCATAGGATGAAAACAGACATGACGCTAACCACCCTTGGTGGTCATTTATCCATGTTTCAGGGCTGCATAGGGCTCCAATACAGCCCTGCAACATGCATAAATAACCACCAAGGGTGGTTAGCATCATGTCTGTTTTCACCCATAGTATCAGCGGATGCGCACAGGGCCTTTGATTCCATAGAAAAGCAATGTCTAATAACCACATTACTGAAAATGGGATTTAGGGGGAACTTTATAAATGGATGAATGCCATTTATTTGAAACCAAGAGCAGTGTTACTAATAAATGGTGAACTAACCGAGCCATTTTCATTAGAAAGAGGAGTTCAACAGGGCTGCCCGCTATCCCCACTATTATTGGATGTCACGTTAGAAATATTGGCTATAGCAATTAGGCAAGAAAAAGATATTCAAGGGGTAAACATTAACAAGAGGCAACATCAACTTGCTTTATATGCAGATGATATGATATTATTCATAACAGAACCTGAAAAGTCTGTCCCCATATTAATCAAAAATATAGAGGAGCTTGGAAATATTTCAGGCTATAAGATAAATTACAGGAAATCCAACACACTGACTCTGGGAGCAGAGGGCAAGAGGCGAATGCAAATAAAACAGATTATCCCCTTCCCAGAGAAAGAAATTAGCATAAAGTATTTGGGGGTTCAAATAACTAGAAACATTGAGGATTTGTATAAGGAAAACTTCCCACCCCTGGTTAACCAAATCAGAGAAGAAATGCAGACATGGGCTAATTTGGCGATTTCATGGTTAGGGAAAGTGAATATTTTTTAAATGAATATACTCCCCAAAATACTGTACAAGTTTATGGCATTGCCAATCGCAATACCTAAGAAATTTTTCAGACAATGCAATAAAATCATAATGGAGCACATTTGGGGAAACAAGAAACCTAGAATTAGAAAGAATACACTTCATGGACATAAAGAGAAGGGAGGTGTAAATCTACCGGATCTCCAATTATACTATAGTGCGGCGGTGCTTAATGCGCTGCCCAACTGGTATAACGAGGATAAAGCCTCTCAGTGGGCTGAAATGGAACGGGGAAGTTTAAAAATCACAAATTTTAGAAAGTAATTGACAGATAAGGGCAAGACCAACGGGGCAGTATGGAAACAACATCCCTTCGCAGGGACCGCCATGAAAAAATGGGAAGAGATAATAAAAAAAAAAAAATGAAAATAAAAAAAGAATACTCACCATATACAGATATTGTCAGAGACGGGGAGGTGGGAAGGAGGAGCATATCAACCCTGCAAAAGAAATTGAAGGAGAAAAAGATTAGGAGAGCGGGTCAACTATTTCAGGGGGAAAAATTTATAACACTGCAAAAATGCAAAGAGATAATACAGGAGGAGGCAGACACCTTTCAATACATACAGCTAAAAAGCTTGTTCACAAGAAAGGGGGAGGAGGAACGCTTTAATAGACCAGACCAGAATATGGGAAAGACCTTATTCAAATACACAGGGAACAAAAGGCAGAATATCTAGAATTTATGATCAATTAAAAAACATATGGTACAAGGAAGAACACAAATATGAGTAAATAGGAGAAGGATTTGAATAAGCAAATAAATAAGCAAGAGAAGGCGAACATTTGGAACCATATGCATAAACGCTCGAGGGCGCTGCAATTTAGTGAAATACAAATAAAATTAATAATGAGGTACTACTTAACCCCAACAAGACTTGAAAAAGTGGGAAGAGAGGAAAGTGGATTATGTTGGAGGGGGTGCGGGGAGAGGGGCACATATATGCATTGCTGGTGGGAATGCAGTATTATTAAACTGTTCTGGACACAAATTTGGAAATGTGTAAATAAAGTTGCAGGAACTCTAGTGCCCTTTACCCCAGAAACTGGATTGATGGGGAAATACCCAGAAGCAAAGATCATACAAAAAAGGGCAGACTCATGTAAAAAGCTCTGCCTGGTGGCAATCAGTTTAATTGCAAGGAAATGGAAAGATACAAAAGGACCCACCTTTGCGGAGTGGATGAATCACCTCTGGTACATGTTCTTCATAGAAAAAACAATGGTGGGATTGAGAGAACAAAAGCAACAAGAAGACTTTGAAGCAACATGGTACCCCTGTATGACAATAATGCAGCGTGAAACAGTCGAAAAAGACAAAAACACATACTTGTTTGACTTTTATATCTAAGAAACAAGGTGGCACTGGACCTGGCAAGTTGGGGGGGGAGGGGAGGAAGCGTACAAGCAATCAAACTGTAAGACTTAATTGAGAATGTGAAATATTGGTTAGTTAAAAGTTAATAAAAATATATTTTTTAAATAAAATAAATCAAAATTATCAGAAAATCTATAACACTTGCCCCCAATTTCGATTCATAGGTGAAATCACCAAATAAATCGACTTCAGTACGACCATTATAAATGTTGGTGGGCGAGGGCTTGGGGGACCTGGGGGTAGTTGAATCTCCTCTTGTTGGGGGTGGGGGGTTCACCCTCCCATGGTCTCACAAGTGCAGTCTGGGTGTGCTCCTCGATTTGCAGCTCAGCCTGGAATCTCAGGTTGTGGCCGTGGCGGGGAGTGTGTTTCGGCAGTTACATCTTGTCCGGCGGCTTTGGCCGTATCAGACTCCAACCTCGCCACTGTCATCCATGCCTTCATCACCTCGAGGCTGGATTACTGCAACGCGCTCTACGTGGGGCTGCCCGAGAAGCTGGTCTGAAGGCTGCAGCTGGTGCAGAATGCTGTGGCCCGTCTCCTTACGGGGGCGGGTCGCAGGGAGCGCATGACACCAGTGCTCCGGGCTCTGCACTGGCTGCCTATAAAGCACCAGGCCACGTTCAAGGTGCTGGTTTTAACCTTTAAAGTCCTTCACGGCCTGGGCCCTGCTTATCTGCGGGACCGCCTCACTCCCCATGTGCCCATGCGACCCTTGAGATCGTCCATGGAAGTCTTTTTGGAGCTTCCCCGGGCGAGGCGGGTGGCCACCGATGTTAGATCTTTTTCGGTGGCCGCCCCTGTACTGTGGAATTTGCTCCTGGAGGAGGTTAGGTTGGCTCCCGCTCTCCTGTTGTTTCGGCATGTATGTAAGACCTGGCTGTTCCGTCAGGCTTTTGGGGAGGCATAGGGGTGGGGGGTTTCTCCCCCATACTGTATTTTTAAATTGCTTTAAATTTTTTATATTGTTTTTATTGAATGTTGTTTGCTGCCCCGGGCTGCCCTGAGGGCAGGAGGGGCGGGATATAAATTTTAAATAAAATAAATAAATAATAAGGTTATGGCACCCCAGAAGTTCCATCAGATGCTCCCCTACTTCATTTACTTTCAAGTCTTTGGATACTCTAGATGGAACTCCCACTAGCTCTAGCTGTAACTCTTCATAATATATGGCCTGTTGGGTACCAACCCTTGCATTTAGATCTCCCACCCAGATAAGATTAGCTGCTTGCACTTACTGAAAGCTGGATCTCTCCCTCTGACTCTGTCACCCCTGCCACCCTCTCCTTTGGGGGCCTTTCGTTCTCTCATCGGTCCTGCCCCGAAGGCCGAGGTGGTGGCGTGGGTCTTCTCCTCACCCACCCCTGTCGATTCCAGCCCCTTTCCCCTCCCCCATGCCTCTCCTTCCCCTCCTTTGAGGCTCACTCTGTGCATCTCTACTCCCCCCTTCAGCTTCCTGTCGCTGTTATCTACCGCCCCCCTGGCTCCCTTTCCTCCCAGACTTTGAATCCTGGCTTACCTTCTTCCTCTCTGACGATACCTCCACTCTCATTCTTGGTGACTTCAACATCCATGTTGACGCACCTTCCCAGCCCTCTATCTCTCCCTTTCTCTCCCTAGCCTCCTCCTTTGATCACCACCTCTGGACTGACTCTGAGGCGGAGGTGTCAGCGTTGGCTGGTGTGTGGTCCCGATCCGATGTGCAGGTGGGGCTCGCCGCTTAGGATCCCTTCAAGACATATTACCTGGTCACCCACCACATGTCTACGCTGGGGTACCATCGGGGCATGCTTCAGTGGCCCCACTTCATGCCAAAAAGCAGAAGGGCAGCACAAACGCTCTTTTCCTGTCCCCAAGGGGACAGACCAGGCTGCTGAGGGAGGAAAAGAGTTGCACTGTTTTGTGGTGGATAGAAATTGAGTGCTCTGGCCAACCCAAAGGAAATGGCTGGTCAGAATATAAACAGTACAGAAACAACATGTACAAAAATATAATTAATATGAATGCATGTATACAAAAATGGAATAGCATACATAAGACTCGAGGCCAATAATGCAAATGTTGGCCACTTCAAAGCAAGATACGTCTGAAAGTCACAGACTGCAGACAAGAAATGACAATGTGGCTGATGATACAAACAAATGTGATGAACATGTGCACTCAGTCCATATTGTGTTCAGATCATGATGATGCAAGCATAAATGTAATCAACATTTGCATTCAGTCCATGTAGTGTTCAATTCATTGATGTTCAGTTCAGACGCGTTTCGGGGATCCTGCCCCTTCCTCAGTGAACACTCTGATGGATCAAATTCTTATCCAAAAGGCACAGGCAATGCCCTTATCTCATATACATAGCATGGACCGGACCGAAACTTCCCCTTGAAAATGGAAAATAGCTGACAGCTCCAGTGATCAGTTGCTTCCTGTGAAATCAAAGCACGAGGTAAGGACAAGGAACACTCTGCTGGAATACATCCGCACAGGCTCCAACCAACTCATACCTCAATTAGGAGCAATGACTGGCAGCTGTACCCACAATAGTACCTGGGTTTACTGACTTAAGCTGCTTGCTGTTGCTAGCGCTCCACCCCTTATTCCATAGAGAAATTCTCAGGCAGCTTGAGGGATCTAAATGTGTGCAGTGCACAAATAGTAAAAAGAGAGAGGAATTATCTTAGGAAAATTGTCTATAGCATGTAACAGCAAGATACAACCTCCTCTTAAATCAACAGGGGAATCCCCCTCAAAATGTAAGAAAATTGATTGACAACTCACCACCAGACAAAAGTGAACTGCCAATGCTATATAACTCCCATACACTTGAAAACCGGGTCCAGATGGTGAAGCCACAAACCTTCCTGACTCGCCATAACCTGCAAGTGCAGCTGCTGTATGGGGTGAGTCTACCTTATCTTATGCAGGAAAGGAGAAGAGAAAATCTCTTCCTGTGCTGATCTGCAAGGCATGTTGCAGATCTGCCACAGCTGTGAGCGTACTCCCAGAGTGAACTATGCTAAAGAATCATGCAAACACAGCGCAGGTAATGCTGCAGACCCAATCCGGGGTAAAAGTGCCTTATGCCAAACACCATGATGAATGAGCTTAAAGGTAAACTGACCAATTATTGCTATCATTAAGACTGCGTGGATATAAAGTCCCTAGCCTGAAAATTCAATAGACTTCCCTTCTTTTTAAGAGTATGTGATTCTGGACTTCACCTGGTACTGTCTCTATACACAGAAACCTCAAGTCCTCAGCTCTGTGCTCAAGGTCCAGAAAATGGGAAAGTAGTGGTTCTTTCAAGACTTTTCTTCTAATGTTCCCACAGTGTTCTTGAATTCTAATCCTGACCTGTCGTGATGTGTAACCCACATATATCAGACCACAAGGGCACACAATAACATAAACAACAGACTTGGTTTTGCATGTGGAAAAATGATCAAGTGCATGTTTGGCCCCAGTGTTGGGATGAACAAATACTTAATGGAGAGAGCATATGGGCAGACTGTGCAATCTCCACATTTGAAATGACCATGTGGACATATAAGTAACTGGCACTGGTTTAGGGAGCTTGGCCCTCACCAACATATCCCTCAACGATTTGGTTTTCTTATATGCAAAGAGGGGTTTGCGCTCACATCCAGGGATCTCCTGAACCAGATGCCAGTGTCTCAAAACCGCGTATCAGTCCCGACCCTGGTGCAAATATAATTGGGCATACCACTCTGCCACTAGATGATCTGTTCTGCGGGAGCAATAAAGATTCCCTTGGGTGCCCCAAAACCCGAAAAAAAGAATGTCTGAGGATTTTATCTGGGTACCCTCTCTTCTTCAAATTCTGCATGCACTTGTTAGCCTGTTGCATAAAAGTGACCTCACTGTTACAATTCCTCCTGATCCAAATCAAATGACTATACGGTAAATTTTTTATTTTTTATTTGCTTTGAAGAGGCCAACATTTGCATTATTGGTCTCGAGTTTTATGTATGCTATTCCATTTTCGTATACATGCATTAATATTAATTATATTTTTGTACATGTTGTTTCTGTACTGTTTATATTCTGACCAACCATTTCCTTTGGGTTGGCCAGAGCAGTAAATTTCTATCCACCACAAAACAGTGCAGCTCTTTTCCTCCCTCCACAGCCCCACTTCATGCACCTGGTGGGCCACGCGGCCCTGGGCCCCTTCGTGGCCCCCTGCAGCTGGCTGTGAGGCCCCCCTTTTCTTCTGGGCCCTGGATGCTGGCCCAGCTGTGGGCTCCCGGCTCCGCCCCGCTGTCACGAGTCACTGCCCGCTCCCTCCATGTTGTTCCTGACTCGGTGCTGTGCTGGCTGGTGCCTGGGGTCCTGCTGCCCCTGCCTGTGTCTCTGTGCCCCCTCCACAGGCCCTCCCGTCCGCCTCTGCTACTGGTGTTCCACTCCATGGCTGTCATCTCCTGTGGCTGTTTCCTGCACGCTGAGGTGACTCCCGGCACCCCGGGTGCTGCTGTCCTTCCTGGTCCGGCCTTGCTCCCTCCTGTGCCCGTGCCCCCCACCCCCTTTGGGTGCCTCTGTGACTGATGGGTGCTGGGGTCCCCAGAATGCACCTCCCAGCGTCCTCCCGGGGTGTATGTGTGTCTTTAGACTGGCTGGACGGCTCCGGCTCTCCTCCATCCCATCCCTCGNGGGGATTTGTGGGGGTGGGGGCGCCCATGTGTACTGGCACCCACACGCTGCCCATGCTGCTGCACGCACCCCCACCCCCATGCAGCTGCGGTCTGTGTAAAAAGTGCCATAGATGAGAAGGGCCCCCATGGAGGAACAGGCGGTCCTTGCGTGGGGCCATCTCATTTAAAAACACCCTCTGAAACATGCATAATTACTCTCGCTATGCTGCAGTATCATTTAGCGGCACCAAACATGATCCTTGTGCTTGGCAAAAAACGTATATTAGGAGAGAGTTCCTGCCTCAGAGGGTTCCTAGTGTTAGTTCTGTAAAAAGACTTCCCTGTGCTAATTTAAGTGTCTAGTGCCGTATGTCTTTTTTTTTGGGGGGGGGGGAGATTCCCAGTCCTAATGCATCAGGAAAAAAATAATGATCTGTATCTTTCTGCAGATATATCATGCTGATCACAGCCAACTTGATGTGCTTTTTGTCCTCATTTATCCTGCTTTGTTTCTACTTGTTTTGAAGCTGCGGTTTCTTCTCTGAAATGAACATTATATATAAATGTTTGATGCAATCTACCAAATGAAGTGAAACAATTTAATTCACTTGTTTTCCACTCAGCAGAATCTAACTGCACCTAGGGGCATGAAATAGGGTTGAGACTAGATGTGTTCTTCTCTGTGGACTCTTCCTTCCTGGGGTATGTGGGTTGCTGTTTTGCCTTATCTACTACTTTGTCTCGATGGCTTGTTGAACTTGTTAATCTGTCAGACTGTTAAGGATACAGTGCATGCCCACTTCATACCTCCAGCTGGTTCAAGATTGTTTCTATGGCAGCAGGAATTGTGTTTTGTAAAGAATATCTTGTTTGGGGGAATTTATGCCAGTTTCTAATCATTTAGGTAGAACTTGAAGAAAATTATTATAACCAACTTCCAAATTCAACTTTTCACTGCTTTATGGCTTTACATTTTCATGTCTGACCATGATGTACTTGCTAGTTTATTTTAGGGCCAAGTTCCACTCAGATTATTTAAATCTGATAGAAATAACTCAATAATTGTAGGTATTAAGGTGCCTAGATGTCCCACCACAGGCAGAACATTCACACCTGCTGCCCCTGGGTGGCCAGATGGGATTATTTAAATTTTCTGCCTCCGGGCAGCATGAGAGCCAGGCATGATAGCACGAGAGAGAGAGCTGTGTACCACCATAAGGGTGCTTTCTGATGTGATGGCTCCCACCACCACCATGGACCACTCTGGGCAGTGGTGGGAGCCATCATTCCGGCTGGGACTTGGCCTGGCCGCCAAACAAACATTACGGGAGATGCACGCATATGTGTCCGCCCAGCTCCACCCCCACGCTGTGTGGAGCAGCTTTGCCCCCCCAGCTGATAGGTGGCCATGGTGGCCAATGATGGCCTGCATGGACCAGGCACCCCCCACCACTCCAGACATGATAGCCCACTTTACTTCAGGTCAGGTGGCTGGCTCTAGGGATGGGCGAACGTGGTTCGGAAGTTCGGACCAAACTTGACTAGTTCGGTCGACTGAACCGAACTTCCAAACCGAACTCGATTTTCGAACCGAACCGAATTTCCAAACTCGGCTCTGTTTGCCCATCCCTAAAAGATAATATTCCATTTAGTTCAATGGGGTTTGAATTTCTGAACTTTGTTTGGAAGTTCGGAGTTCGGACCGAACTCAAATAGTTCGGTCGACCGAACCGAACTTCCGAACCGAATTTCCAAACTGAACTAACCGAATTTCTGAACTCGGTTCTGTTCGACCATCCCTAGCTGGCTCCCCACCGTGGTGGAACTTACCTCAGGCTGTGATTTGGGGATTTCCCTGAGTCACAGTCCAGACTAGCCCCCACCATGTTCAGGAGCCAGACTGTGCTAACGTCTGGTGGATGCATTTAGGCGTGACGGTGGCACCTGCGTTAATCCACGCTAAAGTGGCTTAAACCATGCCACCGTAATGTCTGAAAACATCCACAGCTGGGCACTGTACAGAGAGGGGGCTGGGCGACGTGTGGCCAAGTGGTGTGAGCTGCTGCCTCCACCACCAGTGAGGCTGTGTGTCTGAATGTATTCTCCTGTGAGTGAGTGTGTGTGTGTGTTTGACCTATTTCTTGTTTGTTGTTGTTTTCCCCAGCCTAGCCTCAAAGTTAGCAGTGGGCTATTTTAGATGTACATAATTTGTATACATTCTGTTGATTTGTACATATATATGCAAATCGGGGTAATATGGGAAAGAGGCTAGAGTGTCCCACTTTCAGATTTTCAAAATCTGGTCACTTCATTATAAACACAGAGTCAAAGCCCATTTTCACAGACTGTGCCCCATCAAGCCAATGTGATTAATGCACACCACATTCTGTGACTCTCAGTACATAAGGCAATGGGTAAAAACAAATGAGACAGAGGTGAGCTGGACAGCAACCTTAGCCACCTCACTTTGGGCCGGTGGGAAGGGCAGTTCAAATGAATCAGCCATCCCCCTGGGGAGTCCGGGTGGGAGCTGCCCACAAGTCCCTCCATGTCACAGGTCAGTCGAGGAGTTGTCCACAGTGAGCAGGACTCCTGAACTTCTGCTGCTGGGAGGAGATACTGCAAAACATCAAGGATGCCCAATGGGGGTGGGAGAGTGTGCTCACCTTGGCTGCCAAACAGCTGATATGGGGGCAGAGGAGTACATTCTCTTCAATCTGCTGTTTGGCGGTTGGGGTGAGTGCACTCCTCCAGCCCCCCTCCCTGATCAGCTGTTTGGCAGCCGGGGTGAATATGTTCCTCTGGGGCCCTCAATCAGCTGTTTGGTGTCTGGAGTTAGTGCACTCCTCCAGGCCCAATGCCTGGCTTACGCCTTGTGGTGGGGCTGCACGGACTGATCAGATGGGAGGTGGCCCCATCACCACACCTTGGCCAGGATGAGGTAACAGTAGCCTATACTATGTCACCGGCCTTCTCTTGTGGATGCATCCCAAAGCAGCCAGGTGCCTGCCCCAGGTGGAAGTGAGCGAACATCTGGTGGCCACTGAACTGTGGGGCAAGTGACCCGTGGACTACTATTGACTATTGTGGGCTAATTTCTCGTTTGTTTCCACCAAGTATTCTGTGGCGAGCACCAAATCCCATCACCTTTGACTTTCTCCATCTCAATGGTGGATGGACTGAAGGCAGCCGCACATGGAGAACAAGTGAGATTTGACCATACCCTAACAACTTGGCAATTATGCCTGAAAACAAATACACAGCAAATCCATAAACTGAATAACTGGTTTCTTTGTTGCAGGAAAACTTTCCCCTGTGTTCACAGGCCACATAACACTGACAGGGAAGAAATTCAGTCTATTGAATAAATTCTCCCTGTGCTTCACAGAAGTCATTGTCAGCAGTAGTCAATGCTGCAGCCTGAAGGTCACAGTAGACCATTTTGCAGCTGCTGCACACTGTTCGTATATGGCAATTGCCAGTGGATCTACGTAGTTTGGGATTTACCAGCTCTGATCCTAGTGTTCCTAGGCCCAACCCTGCCTAGCTTGCAAAATCCCACTATGCAGGGATGTGGAAGGAATCTGCAGAGGAAAGGACAGAATTTGCCTGTGTGAATTTGACTATTACTTAAAGGAGATATTTTAAATCCAATAGTGATAATTATATACAATTGTCTACATGTTCAAACATTAATTAATCCTCATGCTCACCTTGTGAATTAGGTAAGTATTTTTATCCGCAGTGTACAGAAGAGATAATAATTGAAGCAAATGGATAAACACTTTGCTTGAGATTATGTAGCAAGTCAATAACAAAGCTGGAATTAGAACTAAGGCCAAAATCCACAAGCCACTTACTCCCAAGTAGTCTATTAGAACTACTCAGGAGTAAGTGGTTTGAGGACAACAGCGTAAGTTGTTCCTGACCTGAAACCCAATGACAAGACATGCTTCACATGGAAATAAGGATTTTTTGTTGGAAAGCAGGAAATTCAAAATGGTTTCCTCTGTGGCTAGGCCTGAGTGATGCCATCGTGTCTAACAAGTTATCTTGCAGGCTCACCACAGATTTTAACTGATTGCTCTATAGTGCTGATTGTGTAGTGACTATTGACCCTAATCCTTAAGGGTCTTTCCAACCTGTCATCCCAAATGACTTAGATAGGACTATGCAGGTGTGGCAGGACAGTGCCACAAGGGATTATATATCTTTAAGGGAAGCTAAAATGGCTGCTGGCTGAGCACAAAATGGCCACTGATGAATGCACCTGTCTAAGGACATGGCTGAAGTCACCCTAGAGAGTGCAGTGTGAGTGTGTCTGCTGAGAGAGCAGCAGGCAGGGAGAGAGAGAGCTCTGCTATGGAACTGTGAGAGGCTGTTGGGAAAGCACGGAGAAAAACGGGTTGCCCGGGAAGAAGCCAGAGGGTCTGACTACCTGGAGAGTGTGTGAGTACTGAGGGGTTCTGCTGGGGAATGCAAAGCGCTGTTTGACCCAAGGAACCTGGAGAGACATTGGATACTGTCTATAGAGAAGGACAGTTGGTGGAAGATAATGTAAATAATACACGTGGAGCTAATTCCTGTTTGAGACTATGTATTTGGGCCCTGGTCCTGATGAGACTTACTGTTGACAGGATGGCCCCTGTTACAGTATGTGCAAGTCTTCTCTGGTTTGGAGCTATGTGGAAAAATAGTGGCAGCTGTTTATACTTTACATAGACCTAGACCTCATAATAATCAGCATTAATTAGAAAGATGTTCATTTATTTAGTTCATTTGTTAAAGCGTGGCTGTAGGCCATTGCAAGCAATTTATACAATACAAAACAAGAAAGGTATATAAAATACAGACTTTAAATTAAAGTTAAAAGAAAAGAATCTGAAGGAAAAGGAAAAAACAGCTTCCTCCCATTTAAAACCCCATAGAGGTACACTTATAGCCTTACAGCGTATAGTATCATAAAAGAGCTTCTTGGGAGACACAACCCATCCTAGCAGAGAGCAGCACAATACAAAGGGCACCCGACCCAAAGGCACCCCCCCAGCCCTATGCCAACGTAGGAGCTTGACAGGGGAATTGCAAATGGGAAAGAAAAGCCCCCCACCGGGCACTTCAGATATACCAAGATTAGACAGACCCTCAGCAAGCCTAAATTGCTCCCAATAAGTGGTTAATTTGGAGCCACTGGGAGCAACAAACAAATTAACACAATACTGTCCAGGGCCCTGAAACTGCCCATAAAAAGCATCAATCTGCAAGGAATTTATTCTTGGGGTATAATATAAGCTCCAGAGCCACAGATGCATAATTCAGCAAAAATCCTCTGTGCCATTAGAAATGTTCACAATGGCCCTATACTTCATAAAGTTATGCCGACAGCGGACAAATTGAGACAAAAAACATGCCATGATCTTAATGGTCCAAGTATCAGCATTGTTCAATAACCAAGTCAGCAATGCTTCCTCAGATCTCCCCGGGTAGATGGCCAAAACAGGGAACAGAAGCTTCTCCCTTACATTGTCATACATATGGCAATGTAAAATCATATGACCTGGGGTTTCGACTGCCAAGTTATCAAAAGGGCAAATTCTTTCTAAAAAGGGAATCCCTAAAATCCTACCTTCCAACACCTGAGAAGGTAGGGCATTAACCCTTGCCCGAAAGATTAACCAAATTGCCCTCAAAGATACGGAGGACCTTAGGTAGTCTGCCTTTTGACCCCGCGGGGGCACCCAGTCAAAGTAAGCCCTCATATGAGGAGATTCGCCCAATTTCTCAATTTCCCCTTGCCAATAGATGTCATCTGCTCTCGAGAGAACCTCTTTCATGAGTACAGTCAGGGGCTTATGCGCTAGATAACACTTAGAGAGTCCCATAGTCTGCAAGTGCCCCTCTACCTTTTGAGACGATTGGCTCACGTGTGTATCCTTCAAGAGGGCCGTTAGCAGCTCGGAGTGCTGCTCTGCAGAAATTTTACACCAAAATTTCAATACAGTCTCAAGAGCCATCTGCTGCCAGTTTTTTTGCCCCATTTCAAGTCTCACAGCCACGTGGGGAGTACCCCTAGGATTTCCCAGGAGTCCTGCTAAGAACCTTGATTGAACTGCATTCAGGTTTTGGGTCGAAAGAGGGGCCATACTTCTGCCCCATACAATAGTTGAGACCTAGATTTAGCATTAAGAACCTGCACAGCAGATTCAATCGCGGCCCTGCCCTGTCAATTAAAGAGCTTATAAATGGCAAGGGTTGGGACCTGCAATAACACCAGAGACATGCTCCTTCCATATCCCTGATCTATTAAAATAAAGGCCTAAATATTTAAAGGATAATATCTGCTGGACAGGATGGCCATTTATAGCCCAATGGTAGATCTTTCTCTGGTTAGAAAAAATCATGATTTTAGATTTATCAAAGTTAATTGTCAACCTGTTAACATCACAAAAGGTAGAGAAAATCTTCAACTGGTGGTCTAATCCAATCCTCGTTTGCAAAAGCAGCACCACGTCGTCGGCATAGCATAAGTAACCGACAGATCTGGTAGCTAATTTCAGAGGAAAGCAGTGTGGGGCTGCCACCTTAGAGATGAAGTCATTTATATAAAAATTGAAAAGTACTGGTGCAAGGACACACCCTTGTTGCACTCCCAGGGACATTTTGATTGGTGGCGTAACATGTCCCTGATCCTTACCATAAGCGAAGAATTGCCATATAAGGTACGTATGAGGCAAAGCAATCTGCCGTCGACAAAAGGTCTCCTGGAGTTTCCTCCAGAGGATTCCCCTGTCGACAGAATCAAAGGCAGCTCACAAATCCAAAAAAGCCGCATAGAGCTTTCCGTTAGCAGTTTTATACTTGGATATCAAATGTGTGAGGATAAAGCACTATTCAATAGCTGAACGACCTCTTTGAAATTCTGCCTGCTCAGATGCTATTACTTCCTGTTGTTCCATCTAAGTGACCAGTTTATTCAAAAGATATTTCGCATAGATCTTACTGACCACACACAGTAAATTAATCGTCCTATAATTGGCCGGATTAAGCCTGGACCTCTTTTTAAAGATAGGAACAACCAATGCCTTACTGCACTCGGGCGGCATCCTACCAATGGAGTTAATAGCAGTAAAAAGTGCTGCTAAGGGGAGGGGAGCCACCAGTTCTTATGTGCTTTAATAAAGTTTATATGTAACAGGTCCGGACCGGGGGCCTTATTGCTCCTGAAAGAATCAATTAAGGCCTCCACTTCTAGCTCTGTCACCGGTGGCCAGGCGGGGAAGTCCCCTCTGGTTGGATCAGGACATTCCTGGGTCAATATTATTATTATTATTATTATTATTAACAAACATTTATATAGCGCCAGCAGTGTACCTGGCACTTTACAAAGTAATAAAATAGACAGGGTCCCTGCCCCTAGGGCTTACAATCTGAGAGACAGGAGCTGGGGGAGAGACTTAGGAAGGGGAACAGAGGGAGAGACAAGGGGTCTAACATTCATGAAGATGCGAGGTCTCAAGTGCACGTACTTGGCTTGGTTACGATGAGAATGACAGCAGGCAGGTCCATGTTGCAAGGATAAGGGTAAACCGATCGTAGGTATAGGAATAGTGGCTCAGCAGGATAAAGAGTCAGACAGAGCAGAGCGAAAGAGGTGAGTTTTAAGGAGAGATTTGAAGGTATGAAGGGAGGGGGCAAGGCGGATGTGGACAGGGAGGGAGTTCCAGGCATGGGGGGCAGCAAGTGAGAAGGGACGAAGGCGCTTAGGGGAGCAGGGAAGGCGTGGAAGGGTGAGAGAAGGGACAGAGGAGGAGCGAAGTGCACGGGCTGGAGTATGGAGGGCGATAAGTGCAGAGAGGTAGGGGGGAGCAAGGTTGTGAAGAGCTTTATAGGTGAAGACTAGGAGCTTGTGCAGGATTCGTTCAGGAAGGGGAAGCCAGTGAAGCGAAGAGAGGAGGGGCTGCACATGGTCGAAGCGACTGGCGAGGTAGATGACCCTGGCAGCAGAGTTTTGGACAGAGATGAGGGGAGAAAGGTGAGACCGGGGAAGGCCAGTGAGAAGGAGGTTACAGTAATCGAGGCGAGAGATGACCAGAGCATGAACAAGAGTTTTGGCAGACGAGACAGAGAGAAAAGGGCGAATCTTAGCAATGTTATGGAGGGAGAAGCGACAGGATTTAGCAACAGAGTCAATGTAGGGTTTAAAAGAAAGGGCTGAGTCAAAGATGAAGCCTAGGCTACGGGCTTGGGGGACAGGCAGGATGGTGACTCCATCAATAGTTATTGACAGTGAGGAAGGAGAGGAAGGATGAGGGGGGAAGATAAGGAGTTCAGTTTTAGCCATGTTGAGTTTGAGTTGACGTTGAGACATCCAGGTAGAGATGTCAGAGAGACAGTTGATGAGACGAGCTTGAACAGAGGGAGAGAGAGAAGGAGTAGAGAGATAGAGTTGAGTGTCATCAGCATAGAGGTGGTATTGGAAGCCATGGGAGGCAATGAGTTTGCCTAAGGATGAGGTATTCTATCTACTGGGCAATATAATCTGGTGAAATATTCAATCCAGACAGCCGCAGCGATTGGCCTTGTAGCACCACTGAATGGTTTATTGACCAAATGCCAAAACTTCTGAGACTCTTTCTGCTCAGCTGCCAACAGAAGCTCCACCCATTGGGATTCCATGTAGTCCCTTTCCCCCCCTCTTAATAACTCGCCTATATTCCATCTGCCAGGTAATATAGTCAGTGAGTCTTGCGAGGGATTCTGCTTATAGAATCTGAGCAGAGATTTTAATTTGGCTCAGAGGAAATGACAGTCCTTCCTGAACCAAATTTTATCTTTCCTAGTTGACATTTGGTTTCCCTCTGCAGGCTGAATATGCTGATGCAACCTCTGGCTAAGCTGCTCGTATCTGTCCACCACCATCATCGGATCCGTTGTTTGGAGTAGCAAATCCCTCAGCTCAATCACCATTGGCCGCTGGGACAGAATCTCCAACATACTAAGCAGGGCTTCCCCCCCCCGCCCCCCAAGGGGGTGCTCTGCAAATCTCCAGCGAAGTTTCCTCCTGGGGTGGCAGATCCGGGGATGCGATCTCTGAGCCCCCAGCAGTCAGCATGAGAGTAAGAGGGAAATAATCTCCTATGGTGCTTGACCCAATGCCAAAGTCTCTGATATAGGGAAGAGCTGCTGAAGACACGAAGATGTAGTCCACAACGCTGGCACCTAATGGCCCAATGTATGTAAATTCACCATCCGTGTCACTGAATCCTGAGCCATTCAGGCAATGCAGATTACAGGTTACCAAGAAATTGGCAAACCTGACACCCGAAGAATTGATGTTGGGATCCCTCGATTCCCTAGGTTTAAGTGGGTCAAGCTGTGGGATAGCAGACATATCACAATGTAAATTAATGGCCTGATCATTTGGACCAAGCCTCGCATTGAAATCACCAGTGAGACTTAAAAGCCCTTCCGGATACTTATATAGCAGTTCTTCAATAAATTGTCTTAGGGTATCCCAGCTATCTTCTCTATAAGATTGTACATTACTAGGTGGTACATAAATTGTAAGTATAATCCAGGTCAATCCCCCAATTTCGGCGACGAAGCCCAAGGCCAGCTGCGCCAGTGAGACCATGGTAATGTCCTTGACCAGAAGCGATTGAGCAAGAAAGCAGCCCAAACCGCCACATGACCTACCTCTGGGATTATAAATTACTGCCGGGAGGTCATCAGTTACAAACCCTTCCAGCTCCAGAGAGGTCCTAGCCCAGGTCTCCTGTAGAAACAGAATGTGGAGATTCTTAATATAGGCCAGGAATTCCGGGTCTGTCCTGTGTCTGGCCCAACCTGCAATATTCCACAAGCAAATTAAAATAGACCCACCCACCCGGGGAGGGCCAGTCATAGGACTAAAGGGGAAAGCACAGTTGAAGTATTGGCTTGTTGCTTGCTAATTTAGGCTGAATGAGAATACTCCATTATGGTGGTTTGATGATATGGACTTGAACTTGGATGGCTAGTTGTCAGTTTGTTTCCTGGAGAGAGAAGTTTTGTTTTATTTTGTTTGGTTAAATAAATAAATAAATAAATAAATAATAAAAAACCAACCAATAAAATGCTGTGGAAAAGCAAAATGGGATTCCAGAATCCTTGATGGAAAACTTTCATTTAGACTTTTACTTTATTTTTCCCTTTTTGTCTTACTACTCTCTCATGATTTCTTCTTGCTTGACAGTCGAGGTATGACTGAAAATCACCTTGTATTGGGAGGTGCACTGTCAGTTACGCTGGGTAGCTATTGGTAATGGATGCTCAGAAAGCAGCCTCCTGCTGGGCAAATTTATGAAAATCTTGCCAAGGCGGTCTCATTACCAGGAAATGAAGCAGCAGGGTACCATTGCTGATAACTTTTGATTTAAGTTATGAAAGTGATTTAAATAAATCACTTTTTTAATCTTAATTTTTTTAAATCAAATCTATGGTGTCCTGTCCACTGTTTTGTATGTCTTCCCCCCCCCCC
>QEPC01012948.1:1217557-1251209 GCA_003113815.1 Sphenodon punctatus | reverse complement strand
GGGGGGAGTGTGCAGAGTGCTTGTGTGACATGTTGTCTTTTAAATTTCTGCAGAGAGTGAGTCTCTGAGTGTGGGCTTTTACCCACGTGGTGTAAGGGGGTGGTGCCAGCTGCTGCAGAGAGACTGAGAGCATATATAAGGTGATTCAAACTAGGTGCCATTTTATTTCTCTTGAGAGTCTGACCTAGTTGGTGGTTCTTGAAAGAGAGTGAGTTGTGGCCATTCGGCTGAATCTCAGTCCGTTCCAGGATCAATTCCCTTCCCTGTTTGTTAAAAATATAGATTTAGTATTTTATTTTATTTTTTAATAATAATTTAATCTTAAGGAAGCAAGCTAGGTAGTAGTGTAGTGTGTGCACTGCCACCCACTTGGCAGTGCCAAGTGGGTCCATCATTGAACTTGAAGCCCATCATCTTGTCCTCGCTTGAGTGGGAAGAAGAGAGACGCTGCCGAGCTCTGGGCTCAGTCCTGCTGGTGGTGAATATACTACATTGGGGACCCGGGCCGGGGGGTGGGGGAGATGTCTTAGGAGGAGCCGAGGAGGCCAGGAGAGGGGATGTCAGTGATGATCAGCATGTTTTAATTATGAATTGTGAGCTGAATTAATTGTGAATTTATTATGAATTTAATGATCAATTAAATGCAGCCCTGTAACCTGTATATCTCATAAGTGTCTTCTAAATGGCAACCCTAAGTGTGGGGAGTGGGGACATTGAAAGACACACGGGAGGGGATTGATTATTATGCGATGATATATACCGTTCTGCCAGTATATGTTTTGTAGTTTTAGGATTTTTAAAATTCATTTTAAAATTGTGAGTTATAGTATGTTTTGTTTATAATTGTTGATGGTGTGTGTGTTGTAAGATGGAGGTTGCTGGATTAAATATGATTGATTGTTGTTGCCTTGGGGGGGTTTGGGGGAGGGGTGTGTGTAGAGTGGGGTGCACTGGGGGTGGGGGGACCGACTGGGCAATTGGGGTTAGGGTTGCCATAGATGCATGCAAACTTAGAGGGCACTTAAGAGATATGCAGGTTGTAGGGCTGTGTTGGAACCAATGCAGCCCTGCAACCTGTATATCTCATAAGTGCCTTCTAAACAGTGTCTATGGCAACCCTAAGTGGGGGGAGTGGGTGCACTGGAAGACACGAGGGGGGACACGTGGAGTCTTGCTTGACGTGGACTGGAGGGGCCTGTGTGAGCTTGGACAACAGGCATTTTGTTGGCGCTGATGATGTTGGTCTGCTGGAGGGACCTGGTTTGGTTGCATGGAACCCTGAAGGGGGCCAAACTTAAAAAAAAAAAAAAATTGTGCTTGGGCAGGCATTTTGTAACTTTGAGCTGATGCTGGTCTGCTGGAGGGGCCTGGTTTGGTGGCATGGAGCTCCAAAGGGGGCCAACAGGAGAGAGCTGGGTGGGAGGATGGGGGGCAAGGGAGTCGAGGGTGAAGGTGGCAGAATCGGGGGAGGAGGAGGAGAAGACAGAGGGGAGAGGGAGGAGGCAAAGTCCTTGGGCACAATGGCCTGCAGATCGCAGAAGGGATGGGGAGATGGGGAAGAGGAGGGGGAGCAGTGGGAGAGGTTGAAGGAGGCAAGGAAATAGTCAGATATGGGATGGGGCTCGAAGGAGAGATCGGAGACAGAGCAGTTCCTAGAGAGCACGAGATCACAAGAGTGACCATCAGTGTGGGTGGGGGAGCTAGTCCAGAGGTGGAGATTAAAGGAGGAGGCTAAGGAGAGGAAGCAGGAGATGCAAAGTTGAGAGGATGCATCAACATGAATGTTGAAGTTGCCAAGGATGAGTGTGGGGATGTCATCGGAGAGGAATACGGTGAGTCAGGACTCGAACTTGGAGAGAAAGGAGGAGAGGGAGCTGGGGGGAGGGGGTAGATGACAGCAACATGGAAGTGGAGAGAGGAGTAGAGGCATACGGAGTGAGCCTCAAAGCAGGGGAAGAGGGAGAGGGGAGGGGTTGAAACTGCAGGAAGAGGCAAGGACGAGACCTATGCCACCTCCCTGGCCTTTGGCCCAGGGCTGGTGGGAGAAGGAGGGACCTCCGTTGGAGAGGGTGGCAGGGGTGAGAGTCAGTGGGGGAGATCCAGGTTTCAGTAAGGGCGAGAAGGTGAAGGGAGCGAGAGAAGAAAAGATCATGACTATAGGGAGCTTTATTAACGGAGGAGCGACAGTTCCAGAGGGAACAGGAGAATGGGAGATGATATGGGGGGGAGACAGGGAATGGGGATAAGATTAGGGGGAGGAGGGGCGATGGGATCGGCATAAGACAGGCCCTGGGGCAGAGGGGCAGGGGGCAAGATGGGGGGGAGGCATGGGGATGGTGGAGAGAGATGACCGGCTTAGTGGGAGGCAGAAGGAGAGGGGAAAGAAGTAAGGGGAGAACCAGTTAAGGGAAGGGGGAGAGAGGGGGTGGGAGATAGACAGGCATCTTGGTGGGTCGGTTACAGAGGGGTGAGCTCACCTGCCCCGAAGCGGTAGTGGGTAAACATCTGATGGCCACCAAACTGATGAGCAGGTGACTCATGGGCTACTGTAGGCTAATGGGTGTATTCAGACTTACGAGATCATGCTCAACCACAGTGAATCCCCACATGGTGATCGTGATCCCGTAACGTCTGTTGGGGGGAACAGAAGTCCCCCCCCAGATGTTCACCCCTGTGATTCATGGGGGGGAATCACATTTAACACACAAACGGAGGTCCTGGCCAGACCATCTCTGTTTGCGTGTTGAATGTGATTTCCCCCCCCCCATGATCAAGGGGACTGTAACATCTGTCCCCCTACCACGGCCCGGAAACAGCAGCGGGATTCCCAGCTGTGGTCAATGCGGGCGGCCGCTGTGCCTGCATTGGCCGCGGTGCCCACATTGGCCGCGGCGCCCGCCCGTCTAGGGAGCGTGGGGGGGGCGGGGCCGTGCGGCCGTATGTTGTGCCGCGCAGCCCCGCCCCCCTGGATTCCCCGCCGGGAGCCGCCAACATATCTGTTGGCCGTTACGTGTTTGCCCCGGCAGGGAATCAGTAGGGTGTTTCCGTGGTGGGGCAAATTGAGCCCCGTCACGTCTGAAAATACCCAAGGTCTCATTTGTTTTCACCCAATTACAGTAATCTTCAAGCGTGCTTCTGATAGCAGTTTTTACTCCACCCATCCTGTAGTACTCCACTCCTTTCAAATGTATCTACCCCTGCCTTAAAGTTCCTTTCACGCCTTCACCTTCCTTTCACTCCTCTCTCCTGTTTCTGTTGTTCCTAGTCACTATATACACCCACTTTGCTTTGGTCAATCTGCAGTTCTGATTCCTGACATACCTGATGAAGGTCCCTGTGAGGTCTGAAAGCTTGCACCTCCACTAACTGAAGAGGGTCTAATAAAAGATATCCTTGTACTATTTTGTCTCTTTGCCTACATTTTGGACCAATGCGGCAATGATACTCTCTCTACGGTATCCAATTCAGGGGCATACTATGTACAAAGAAGTTTATAGCTCATTCACCCCCCACCCCCCTGCTCCCACCTCTTCATGTGAAACAGATTTATGGTCGGTAGGCCTAGCTGGATATCCTTCTGCAGTTCAATTTCTACATACTGTACCCAGGGCAGACAATCCTGTGTGTAATGTATTCCATCTGTTGCAAGACTGAAATGAACATTTGGTACTTGGGCCTGCCAAGTGAGCTTCTGTTAGCTGCCAAAATGTAATATGTTAAAAGGGGGAAAAGGTTGCTGAATTCTATGATGTCTGAGAATGTGGCCATCAGAAAATAATTTCTAGAATGGCATAAGGGGGGAAAGTCTCAAATTTATTCATATTTACTGTCTTCTGCTTGTTCTTTAACATATCTCCAGCCTCCCTCTCCTTGCCCCAATGCCCACAGCAGTGCCTACCAACTGTGGCAGTGCTTCCACAGGAATTTTCCTACTGCCAAGCATTACGTCTTGAGTTGTACATCAAGTGCTTAAATGCACTTATGCATACTCAGGGGTCCTGCTTCCCCCCAGCTAGATAAACTATTACAGAGGTATAACTTTTAGAAACCTTTAGCAAATATTCAAAAGTGCCTAATGGGTTTAGGCAGTTAAATGCCACTGAATTCCAATGGAATTTAAGTCTCCATGGAAGGGTAAATTCCACTTGCACTTCAGTGGAGCAAAGGAGATTTAACATTGCCTTTTAATGAACAGCTGGAGTCTTCTCTGATGTAGGGGAATCGCTTAGTGCAGAACATTGGTGTATTTGAGTGCAGCCACATGTGCTTCTGTGGGCCTGATTCCCATGCGGTTTTGTGGCAGGAAAGCACTGCCAACGCACTGTGGGTGTGGGGCCAGCATGGGGAACAGGTTAGACAGTCACCTCACTTTCACGAGGAAGCCAGGCAGCTGGGTTGTTGTCGGAGCTCCTTCCATGGCAGATGCAGACCGAGGCATTGGCCACAAAAGTGGGTGCTCAGCCCTGTCCTGCCCTGGCTCTCGATTAGACTACTGTAACGCACTCTACGTGGGGCTACCTTTGAAGACAATCCAGAGGTTGCAGCTGGTGCAGAATGCGGCTGCTGGTCTCTTAACAGGGATGGGTCGCTGCGAGCACATTACACCTGTGCTCCATTTTCTGCACTGGCTGCCGATAGGCTACCGGGCCCAATTCAAACTGTTGGTGATAACCTTTAAAGCCCTAAATGACTTGGGGCCTGCTTATCTGCGAGACCACCTCAGGCCCCGGGTCATTTCATGGCCCCTGCGGTCGGCCGGGGGTGCCCAACTCGAGATCCCCCAAATACTGACATGGCGGGGCTTCCCCTACCTCTAGTTCACTACCTGTCATAAGTGCAGTGTTGAGATCGTGATGAATCTGAGCGATTTTATCTGCAAAAAAGTCAGCAAACATGTCACAGTGGCCACTGGAAAATTCCAATTCCAAAAGCTGTTCCAAAAAGCAATGAGGTCATTGAATGAACGGTCATTGAGATCAGGAGGTAATTCCCCTAGAGCATTCTGGAACCTTTCTGCTTCCATAAGTCTCCGGGGGTGGACCCAACAAACCGGTCCGGGGGCAGACATGCGCCAGGAGCCTAGTCTGGAAGAGATAATGATCTGTCCATGACAGGGGTAAAGGTACCACCTCCGGATCCCCCGCCTCAAGGTCTGTGCGGAATATCAGGTCAAGGGTTTGTCCCCTCTCGTGCGTCGGGCCCCAAATAATCTGAGACAGTCCCATGGTTGTCATGGCATCCATGAATTCACGCTCTGCTCCCCCAAGGCTGGCGTCGGTGTGAATATTGAAGCCCCCCAGGACCAAAGTCCTCAGGGACCGCAAGACCACCTCCAACACCAGTTCTACTAGAGCGTGTAGGGATGTTGCCGTACAGGTAGTTGCATGGTATATCAGTTCAGTTCAGGTTTATTAAGGGTACTAGCTTCCGCCATGACCTGACATAAAATCATAAGGCATAAGAGCGGTATATCAGCAACAGCCCTAATCTGTCTCCTGCCAAATGGAACACAAGATGGACCCACTCCATGCCCATGATAGTCTGCACAATATACCACCTCACAGACAAGGTATCCTTAAAAACAACACCTACACCACCTCCCCGCCCCTCTGCCCTGGGCTGGTGCTGTACAGGCTACCCGACTGGAACAAGGCCAGCCAATATTGGGCCCGACTCATTGTCCAGCCAGGTCTCTGTAATGCACATGAGGTTGGCCTGCCAATCCAGAATCAACTCCAAGATTATCGTTGATTTATTACTGACCGACCTCACATTCAACAGCAACAGACCCAGAGCAGGGGTACCCCTGATCTTGATCCCTGTCATATCTGCCTGGGGGCCTATACAAGGGACATGAATCCAATACCTGTCCCTCTTAATTGCTGTTCTTTGCCTCCCAGTTTAACCATATTTGCCCCGGCCCATCATGACCCTGATGGCTGTGCCCCCCCCATAGCCCCCTCCTATGTCCCCTACTCCCCCTTGGACCCCCCTTTCACAGGGAAACCAAACCCTTTCCCCCCCTTGTTGGGTCAACCCCCCCCCCACATCAGGGGGACATACCCAACCCTCCCTGAACCCCCCCAACCCTCCTTCTCCTACCCCCCTTGGTCCCCCCCCTCTCACAGGGGGATCTTAGATCCATTGCTTCCTGTCCTACCCTTTGTAGCTAAGAGGAACAGTTGATCTCTGCTCTCCTTATAACAACATATTTACCATGTTCATTCTTCTGTTCTTAAGAATAAATCTGTCCAGTCCTTTAAACCTTTCCTCATAGGTCTTTTTTCTAGCTGCTTTATCATCTTTGTTGGTCTTCTGAGTCTTCATCAGTTTCTCTACATGTCTGTTAAAGTGTAGCTCCCAAAACTGAACACACTAGTTGAACAGTACTATTTATGAGCTGCATTTTAGATATTCTCCCTAATATGTCACTAAATGATATTTGCCTTTTTTGGCAAGAGCATCACATTCACATTATTGACTTGTATGTAATTTGCCTAGGACAGACTTCTGCCTGACCTCACTTATTATCTTCTCCCATTTTGATAACAAAATGCATTAACAACTAGTCACTGAATCTGATTGTTTTCCACCAGTATAATTGAGTCTACTCCTTGGAGTGAATCTTTTTGTGGGTTTGTTAATCAAGGTTATGGTACATTAAACTGTTTTCCTTTTGAAATGCTAGCATTGGGTGAGACCTCTGACTCCACCTGTATTACGTTGTCAATAGCCCTTTACACCAATGTGAATTCCGCTGAAATTAAATGGGACTCTTGTCAGCACTTGGTTGCAAAGGGTTAGGTTATCACTGACACAAAGGGTGTTTTCAGACAAGACACTCCCCACCCACTAGACATGTTGCAGGGCTGCAGCGTTGTCCTATGGGTGCCCTGAAACAAGTGTAGTGGCTGAGGAGTATCTTGTCTGAAAACACCCAAAGTGCGTTGAATATTGTGCTGACCATGTGAGTAAATGTGGAAAAGGCTGAGCACAGACTAGAACTCAGCTGGTCCACAGTGCAGGATTTAAATACAAAGGAATGTTGGTCCTACTGACAAGAAAACTAGGAGAACCGAGTGAATTATGCAGTGAGTTCCAGCCCACGTCCTGTTTTATCTTTGTAGAAATATAGGTATATAGAGGTATAGGCCTAAAGGAAAGAGAAAAGGGACTCTGAAGTACTACACTGAAAGGTGCCCTCACATACATGGAAGTACAAGGGTTAAACCAAAGCAGTTTTGAACAGAATGGTAGTCTGGCAGATGGTCAGCAGATAGGCCATGTTATCTTGAGCTAAAGGTTCGTATGCAGCTGCAGAGCTAGCATTACAAAGAAGGGCCGGTACATACTCAAGGAGCTGTGTCTACCTTTGGGACCCCACCATTCTGTTCTAATCTCATGGGAAAGGATACTCCCCTCCAATGTGAGCGTAGTGATAGTAACCTCCCGCCAGAGTTAGTGATTGATAGTAACCCCTCCCTCCAGAATTAGTGATTTGTTTACAAGTCAGTGGTGTTACATGTCAATAATGTAACCATCTGGGTGTCTGTTGATCAACAAAGTGATGTGCTTGTAACAATTTCTCCATGTATCTTTCTATACATTATCTAACCAGTTCTAGCCTGATGTGTAAGCAACGTACTCTGTACTGAAATATGTTTATAAACCTGGGTCTGAGATTCCTCCTCAGACCCCTTCCTCCTGTGAGCTATTCTGGGTCTCGGGAGGCTGAGTCCTAGAATCATGACCAGCGACTCTGCTCCAGTAATAAACGTTCTTATTGATTTGGCATACCCCTTGGCTCCGGTTCCATGTCTATCTCTCTATGGGGTGGGCTTCAGCTCTCGACTGAGGGTATCTCTAACAGTCTTAATCCTTCTTGAATAAAATATGAGCCTGCCCAGGCTACTCCCTGCACCATGGGCTAAAGAAATTATTGCAGAAGCCAAATGGGACCTCATAACAAATTAACACATGAGCAATTTTTCATTTACTCCTTCTCTTTTGGGAGTGAGTGAGAGTTCTCCCTTCTGTTGAGAGACCTATTTTTTTTTCCTGTTAGGTCTACGAGTGAGCTAGAAAGGCCAGAACTCTGTAAAACTGTTGCCTGCCTTTAATTAAATTGTACTAACAAAATTAAATGCATTGAAAAGTGACAAGATAAAATATAGATTAAATATGACTTCAGGGGTGTGTGTGTGTGTGTGTGTGATAAGTCCTGACTAGCTGATGTAGTACAAACTCATCATTCTTCTGGGCTTAAAATTATCTCCAGGAATGTTACTGGACTCCATGACCTCGAGCGTTCCAAGTTTTTCTCTGTTTGACTGGGAGTGAAGTTATATTTTTCTTTTTCCTTTTTTGCTTCTCTTGGCGACTTATATAATTAAAGCAAGAGATGTAAAGTATAAGGGAAAGGACAAGCAGACAGTGAGGCATAATAAAATGACACAATGCCTTTAAAGTGGTTAACTAGGCATGGGGATAAGAGAGGTTACCTGCAAGTGAGAGTATGGTATAATAAAAGACATGTCTTAAAAACCCCATGGATAATTATAATCTTTGAAGGAGTATTCATTGTTATTTTATGCCAGCTTTGCTACATGAGATGTCACCTTGTTTCTATCCATTCCCACTATGGCTCTGTCAAGGGAGTGGTGGAAAGGGTGTTGCTGAACCTCAGCAATTTCTTACCACAAGAACAGCTGTTGAGGGACTATGTTGTTAATAATTCACATGACAGCCATCCAGGAATAGGTATCTACTGGGCTGTTTATTAGGTGGACATGATCCTGATCTGTGTCCCCTGCAGGGCATCCTGCTCAAGATTGAGGAGCATGCTATGCATGCCATCTGCTCCTTCATGGGCAATGACACACACGCACTCATTAGATCCCTGTTCCCCTCCTTCCTGCCAGACAAGGAGAAGCGTGCGGACTGAAGCTGGTGTGTGGAAACGCTGGAGCCTCTGTCCGCTGGCTGTGGTTCCCACGTGTCTCCTTCCTGCTGGGAAAGGAAAGGAGTGCAGACCACAGTTGCTGCATGGAGGCTTGGCATGCTGACCATCAGCCCTGCTGGCCAGCCAGGTTGATGAGTCAGGTGGTAAGGGGGTTGGGGTGGAAAAGGATTGGGGAATGATTTGGTGTTGTGTGTGTAATATATATATAGCATTTTATATTCTGCCCTGAACCTCCTTTGGCGGGAAGGGCAGAGGGAGGGGGGAGGTTATTATTATTATTATTATTATTATTATTCTCAAGCATTTATATAGCACCAGCAATGTATCTGGCACTTTACAAAGTAATTGAATAGATGTGGTCCCTGCCCTAGGGCTTACAATCTGAGAGACCGGGGACGGGGGGGAGAGACGAAGGAAGGGGAACAGAGGGAGAGACAAGGAGTGGAACATTCACGTGAGGTCTCCAGTGCAGGTGCTTGGCTTGGTTACATCAAGAATGATGGCTGGTTGGTCCATGTGGTGAGGATATGAGTACATAGACCTCAGAGCAGATTGTGCTGGATGGTGGGTATCAGCAGGAGTTAGGTGAGGGGAGTGAGAAGTCGGGGAGGGCAGAGCGGAAGACGTGGGTCTTGAGGAGGGATTTGAAGGTATGAAGGGAGGGGGTGAGGTGGATGTGGGCAGGGAGAGAGTTCCAGGCATGGGGGACAGCTAGGTAGAAGGGATGAAGGCAGTTTGGGGAGCAGGGGAATCGTGGGAGGGCGAGAGAGAGGACAGAGGAGGAACGGAGTTCACAGACTGGAGTACGCAGGGGAAATTAGCACAGAGAGGTGGGGGGAGCAAGGTTGTGAAGAGCTTTATAGGTGAAGACTAGGAGCTTGTGCAGGATTCGTTCAGGGAGGGGGAGCCTGGGAAGCGAAGAGAGGAGGGGCTGCACGTGGTCGAAGTGACGGGTGAGGTGGATGACCCTGGCAGCAGAGTTTTGGATGGAGGTAATGGAAGAAAGCTGAAAGCGGGGGAGGCCGGTGAGAAGGAGGTTACAGTAATCGAGGCGAGAGATGACCAGGGCACGAACAAGGGTTTTGGCAGAGGAGGCAGAGAGAAAAGGGCGAATCTTAGCAATATTATGGAGGGAGAAGCGACAGGGACAATATGTCTATGCATACTAATTAGCTTGTACATGACAGAGACAACTTCATCAGGAAAAACAAGTGGGATTTTCCACAACAGAGAACAGACTACTGTCCAAATTTCATAAAAGTACTTGGAGAGAAACTTGGAATAGATGGTTTGGGATGATGTAAGTAAAACTGAACTTCATGTAAGCTTGTACCTAGCCTTATGACTAACAATACTTGTGGCAATCTGACTCTGAACACTTGTGGGTGAGGGTAAGGGGATAGATAGTCAAACGTCCAAGTCAAGCTAGCATTGTGTTCAGTATGAGCTATGAACCTATGTTGTCGCCTTAAACTTTAATATATACGTTTTCTCTTATTATAAAGCTGGTGTCTGTCTGTACATTTACTGAAACTGGTTTACTAGCATTTAGAATGACTCTTGGTTAGATACCAAGGTAGGCCCAACCCATTTGCATTTATGTGATGAAGCAACCTCCAAAATGAGAGATGAACTCTTAATGACTAGCCCAAGATGTTGCCTCGAGTTTGGCAGCCTTACCCCCAATTTGAGCACCATTACCACACGATGCGGTGGCTCGTGTGCCTGGCAGCCACCAGATGTTCACCCTGCCCTGGGACAGGGCAGGCAGCTGGCTGCTACGCCCTATGCCCTCAGAAAAAGGCCAAGGATGCAGGGCGTAGTAGCCTTACCCAATGTGGGGTAATGTAGCACACTGCCACTCATGGGCCTGGTCCCTGTCTGACCTATCTTGTGGCGAAGTCTGCCACAGGGCTTTGAACAGCTGGTGCCATTCCCGTGTGGCCACATCACAGCTGGGAGGGATAGTGGGCAGTCCAGGTATGGGGTATTTCAGGGTAGGGGAAGGAAAGGAGCTTCAGTGGAAATAGACACTTGCCGAGTAAATATCCCTCAAGATCTTAATTGGCTTTTGGGATATATATCCCCAGCCTAGATCATCATCAGGAGGCGAAGTGCAACACCAGCCCCGTAGGGATGTGCGCCCCACATACCAGCAGCGGCCACAGTCCCAGCCCCAGGGCACCTGGAGCACTGCCCCTACTGGCCTCCGTGCCCTGGCAGTCCACTCAGTCAGTCCATATGTGACGGCAGCAGCAGCGCAGCGGCCATGGAGTTCAGAGTCCCAGCCTGGCTGTGTCAGCCGCGCCGGGGCTCTGAACTTCCAGGTTGATAATTGTGCATATGCAAGCATGTTGATTTGCTCTGCGCATGTGCTATCATCATTTCAGCGCTGATCGGGACAGGTGGAGGTTGCGTGAGGTGGAAGGAGGGGCCTCGGGGGAGTCAAGGGTACTGAACTACCAATGACAACAGCGCCGCCACTGAACCACCAATGAACATGAGCCTCAGCCTAGCTTAGACTACACAGACAGCCTAGATGGAGTCCTGCAAGGGCACAATTTTAAAGAACGCGCTCTGGGCACCTAAGGAAGCCGTCCAGCGCGTATTCACAGAACTGGCAATGCATACCAACCTCGCCTGGGGGCAAACTTTCATTGAAGCCTATGGATAGAAAACCGGCATCGCAGTATGTAATTGGGGCTATAGCTCTTGGTGCCTGAGGGGGGATGGGTGGTGGACTGGGGGAGCATGTGTATATGTCTGTGATGTGGTTGGCTGGTTGAACGGAGGGGGGGGAAGAGTGCTTGTGTGACTGTGTTCTTGACTTTTAAATTTCTTCACAGCAGTGTCTCTGCATGGGCTTTTCATGTGGTGTGAGAGGGTGGGGGCTGCTGCAGAGACTGAGAGAGCATATATAAAGAGGTGATTCCAAGTGCCATTTTATCTCTCCTTGTGAGTCTGACTCAGTTGGTTCTTGGAGAGTGAGTTTACTGTTGGCCCATCTGGCTGCTGAATCTTTTTCAGTCCTTCCAGGATCAATTCACTAGATTAGATATATTGTGTATTTTATTATTTTTTTAGTAATAATAATCTCACGGAAGCAAGTTAGGTAGGTAGTGTAGTGTGCCACCCCCTTGGCAGTGCCAAGACGCTGCTGAACTCAGCCTGTCCTGTCTGGGCTCAGTCCTTGGCTCCTGCATGCCTGCTGGTGGTGAGTACATTGGGGACCCTGAGTATTATGGGATGATATATCACATCAGATTGGTTCTGCCCATTGGTATATTTTTTTGTATTTTTAGGATTTTTAAAATAAATTTTTTAATTGTGAGTTATAGTAGGTTTTAATTATAATTGTTGATGGTGTGTGTTGGGGAGGGGAGTGGGGTGGGGTGTGGGTTGCACTTGGAGACATAGGGGAGGGGGTGGTGTGCACTGGGGAGTGGGGGGGACTCTGGCTGGCCAATGGAGTATGGGTAGGATTGCCATAGATGAACATTTTTAGAGGGCACTTATGAGATATGCAGGTTGCAGGGATGTATTGGAACCAATGCATCCATGCAACTTGTATATCTCATAAGTGCCTTCTACAAATCTATGGCAACCCTAAGTGGGGGGAGTGGGACATGGGGAGTCTGGTTGAGGCTGAGCAATGGGGCTGGGGGTTACCTTCTCCCTGCTGTGTGGATGGACAGGCATTTTTTGGTGTGGGTGCTAGGAATGGTGGTCTGCAGGGTCTTAGATGTGGGTGCTAGGAATGGTGGTTTGAAATGGTGCCCCGAAAGGGTCCAAACTGTTAAAAACAGGCCTGTGATCTCAGGTGTTTTGAAGAAGCTGGAAATGTGATGTTTGTGATAAAGTTTGGTTTTGAAATCCTGAGATGTAACTTAGTCCTTTGATTTCAGGTGTTTTCAAAATGCTGACATTTGGTCATGTAGTTACTAGGAATGCTGGTCTGGAGGGGCCTGGTTTGGTACTGTAACACCTGCAATTCTGTACCATTTCTTTGCAGTACCTTGCAGTTAGAGGACAGACCCCTCCACTGTGTCTGTTTCTCGTGTCTGTGCTACTCTTGTGGATTGCACTTTCATTGTGTTTGTATCCTCATCCAAAGTATGGCAGATGTTATCTGGATCATTGGCGATTCCTACATTCACCATTTGGAGCAGTTTGTCTGTGAAGAGGGGCTTAGCTTTTCCTCAGGGAACCAGAATTATGACATCTGGTGGTTTGGAAGAGGAGGCATGAGATGGCATGAGATCATTCCAACGTTGGATCGGATTCAGAGGAGACATGATGTTCCACCTTCAACGGGAATCGTGATCCACTGTGGTGGAAATGATGTGGGCGATCTCAATGGTGTAGAGTTGGTGATTGCCATGAGACGTGTTCTGCGTCTTATCATCCACTCCTTTCCAAGCAGCAACATCTTGGTGTCCGATTTAATTGAAAGAGCAGTCAATAGAAATGCAAGGTCAAGTCCGACTGATTCTGCTGCACTTCGTCGGTTGAGGAAATCGATGAGAAATGTGAACAGATTAGTGGATGCTTGTCTGCATCATGAAAGGAGGGCTACTACAATCTGGCACAGGTTCTCGAGACATCAGCTATCCCTGTATGATGTAGACGGAGTCCATCTATCAAGAGCGGGACAATTACATTTCTTTCAAGCACTCCGAGAAACCATTAGTCAACCCATTTGAAGACTTTAGCACTGTACACATACTATGTAAGTTAATGGAGACTCTGATTCTCTGGTGGTTTCTTCTTGTCCCCCAAAAGACCAAGTGTAGGATAAATATTAAATTTAAAAAGTTGTTTCTAAATAAAGTATTCAATAAACTGGTTTTTTTTTTAACTGCCTGGGTTAACTTTTGCATGGGAAAGTGGATTACATAAAAAGGATCAGTTTGCATATGTGAAATTAGTTTTGTTTTGTTTTTTTACACATTAAGACATAACCTTAAGGTGAAGGACAAAAGGCAAGGTTGGGGGGGAATGTTAATATCTTTGAGAGAGTGCTGCTAGTGCCAAATCGCCATTTAATTATTATTTTTTCCCCAGAACCTACACTTCAAAAATGAATACCGTGGATGCTCTTCTTGCAAAGCCATTCACCACACTGACTTATGAAGAGAAACTGCAGATCAAAGACATGGGACCTCACCATCCAGAACTGCAAATCGAACAAGCTGTACAGGACAGAGGGAAAGGTTATACATGCAGGTTCCAGACATCCTGGTACGAGAAGTTCTGGTGGCTATGTGGCAGTGTTTCCAAGAAGTCGTTGTTCTGTTTTCCTTGTCTGCTGTTTGGTGGTGACACAGCATGGACAAAGACGGGAGTCAAGGACATTAAGCTCCTGTCTGAGAAGGCAAAGAAACACAATTCTTGTAAAAGTCACCTTGACAACTGCCTAAACCTGTCACAGTTGGAAAAATCAAACATCGCCGAGAAACTCAATGAAGGCTACCGTGTAGCTGTAAGGAAACACAATGAGGACATGGATCGAAACTGATACATCCTCTTCAGAATAATAGACTACCATAAAGTTCTGTGGTGCCTTTGAATTGGCGCTGCGTGGACATGATGAAAGCGAGGGATCTGTCAATACAGGGTTTTTTTCGAGGTGCAATAGATTTACTTGCCACAGCTGACAGTAGCTACAGCAACATTTGAAGACTACAACTGTCTTCAAAGGGACTTCGAAAACCGTGCAGAACGAACTCCTGGACTGCATGCTGCAAATTGATCGCGACCACATAATTACTGAAGTTAAAAATGCAGATTTTGTGGCTATCGAAGCTGATGACACCACTGATGTCTCAACCATCTGCCAGTCCGTCATGATTTTCTGCTACATCAATGGCAGGGGTTCAACTATGGAATATTTTTTCAGCTTCACACACTTGACAGAAACAGTCACTGAGTCCTTGCTTGAAAACCTCAGTGCTGCTCTCCCAAGGGACTCTGACAAACCAAAACTCATAGCTCAGAGCTATGAGCTCTGATCAGTGTCCGCCACTGATCAATGTGGCCACTGATGTGAGATCTTTTTCGGTGGCTGCCCCTTTGCTGTGGAATTCACTCCCGTAAGAGGCTCAGTTGGCCCCCACCCTCCTGTCATTTCAACGTTTGTGTAAGACCTGGCTGTTCCACCAGGCCTTTCGCGAGGGGAGGTTAGGGTGGGGGAGGTGGAGTTTGGGAGGGAGGGTGAGTTTTTATGATTTGTTTTAAAATTTGTAGATTTATTTTATGTTGTTCGCTGCCCCGAGGTGCCTTTGGGCAGGAGGGGCGGGATATAGGTTTTAAATAAATAAAAATGAATAAATAAATACATAAAAATAAAGTAATTCGCTTCTTTTTTCTATCCAGTTTGTCTGAGATCTGGCATGATTCCACACCTTGCCTTGCTTTCCTTGTGAACAGAGGAGAAAGTAGGTAGGAGCACAGCAGAAGAGAAGGCTGCAGACAACCAGGAAACCCTTTTCCCCTGTCCCCCACTGAACCCATCTCTTCCCCCTTCCTCTTCTCATGCTCCAGAATCAAACCCTTTCCCTCCTACTTCTCCTCTGTCCTGTCCTTCTCTTCCCTTTTCATTCTCTTCTGATTCGGCTTGTCACAGAACAGGGAGCAACTCAGTTCTCCAAGCCAGAAGGAAGGCTTGTCCCAAAGCCTACACCTTCAGAAGACTACAGGTGGCCAAGTGTGCCATGAAAATCGAGGATTTGAGGGTTCAGGATAAAGGTAGGCAATGGCAATGTGACCTATTTTTTTAACCTACTATGGTTAATTTGGACCCGGTGGGAAAGAGAGTGGATGGGACCCCAATAAGAGGGTTCTCTATCCCCCGGTGGCAGTGCTTCACACAGCAGCATTCCCAGCATTAAGTAATGTAATGTCCATCCAATGTTAACCCTGGGAACTCCTTGCTTCTGGGTTATGCCATGCCACTGGCCTCTCGTTGCCCTGGCTCCACCTACTATTTCCCTGGCTCTGCCCCTAGGCTAGGCTCTGCCCCTAGGCTCACCAGCCAGCCTTACTGCCCCTCCAACCTCAAAACCCACCAGCCGCCCCTGCCACACATGATGCACCGCACGAAACACCCACCTTCCACACTGGGACCAGGGCCAAGGGTTTTGGGAAAGAAAGAGGTGTGAAGGGGGAGAAAGGGCATGCGAGGTACCCTGGGAGGAAGGGAAGGGAGGATAGGATACACGTTCACGGGGTTAACCAGGGCACATGTCGGATCAAGTATAAGGGGATCACCGATCAGGTTTAGATACTCACACAGTACCCACTCCTCATGCTCCACTCACCCAGTCTCTCGCTCACACTCTTGCACGCTCTCTCTCTCTCTCTCTCTCTCTCTCTCTCTCTCTCTCGGTCACCACGCCAAACTCCAAGGGTTCAGTCTCACAGACATAGGCACTGATCACCGGCAACTAGGAGGGATCAGCACACTCCTTTTATCCCCTTGGGATGACAGCATATGCTGGCGCAAGCGCTCTGAGTGCCGGGGCTGTGCTGTGGGGCGCGTGGCTACAATGGCCAAATCAGGAGTGCAGGGTAGGGGTGCGGCACTTCCTGTTGCACTGCTGGGTCATGCCACTGCTTGTGCTGGCAGTGGCTTTATTTTCTGTGGGGCTCCCGGGGATGCAGCGGGAGCTGCAATAGCTGTTTCAGGGTGGTTGCTGCGGCTGCAGGGTTTCCCCTGGACTGGTCAGGTAAGTGAGCACCGACGGGCCCCCAGATGGACCTTCCCCCAGATGCTCAGGCATGGCGGAGCTAGCCTGACACCAGAGGAGGAGGGATAGGGCTGGGTGCCCACATGTATGACCAGCGCCTCAGCCCACCCTGGAATGTGGCAGAAGGGCTGACAGTGGCCTGCCCGCAAGGTTTTTTGGGGGGAGGGGGGTCTGTCTGTCCTGTTATCAACGATGGCTCCGAAGTGTGGTGCTGATATTGCCCATCCTGGGGCCCACAGGGATTGGTCCCAGCCGGTCTCATCTGGCTGCACCCAGGAAGTGGTTGGTTTGGAGGCAGTTGGGGTGTCAGCCAGATAGAGTGAACCCCAAAAATCTTTGTCAGAAGGAGTATCTTCTATTGCAGGGTTGGGGAACCTCCAGCCCACAGGCCACTTCCAGCCCACAGGGCTTTTTCCGGTGACCCGCCATCTTCTAAGCCCCATTGTGTGCGGCTCATCGCCTGGCTCACTGTGGCCCGAGAGGGGCTTTGCAGGTTGCACACAATAATCAGGCCTGAATAATCAGGCCTCCTCAGAGCAGCGAGGCAGAATCCCTACCCCATCCCCAGTGGCTCCCTCCTGGCTCCAGGGAGGGACAGCATTCAACTCGGGAGCCTCCATGCTCCCTCTGCGGGGTCCCCCACCCTTGTGTCTGAGCTGCAGGACTCAACAACAGGCACATGCAGGGTGTGTGTGTGTGTGTGTGTGTGTGTGTGTGTGTGTGAATATTTTATGTTTTAAATTGATTTAAATTGTTTTAAATTAATTGTTTTAATTGATTTCGATGTGTGGTCCCCGGCACATTCGGGAACCGACAATGTGGCCCCTGGACTCAAAAAGGCTCCCCACCCCTGTTCCCTTGTATTGCAGCCAGGCACAAGTTAAAGCTGCCCTCATGCTACTTGACCTCGTCTTAGGATTAGGGGGTATGAAGGTACGGTATGAGCATCTTTGACCTCCATCCCAATCTACATCCTTTCCCAAGCACAACTTGGGCAAACCTGTAGAAATGGTTATGTGGAAACACCGAACAACAGTCATGTGAGTATTCGATACTGTCCCCCACTGGTGAACAAGGTCTGTGAACCTTTGTAACCCTGAACCATGCCATGTGACTAGAGTCAAGATAGCGAACCCAGTACTGCTGCCTGTTACACCTCTATTGGATGGGTTGAGGAAATGGAATGACAAAAATACATACACTGCCTAAAGCCCCGTTATATAGCAAAAACTGAACTTGATCAGCTGGTAAAATTAGATGTCGTTAAAAGAATTCAGATGTGGTCATGAGCATGGGAAACTAAGAAAGCCAATCAAATTTAGGGTTTGTATTGATCCACGTGTGTTTACTCAGGCCCTGGAGCATCACTCTATGAGAACAACAAAGGAATCATGTCTAGAATTCAAAATACAAAATTATTTTCAGTTTTGTATGAAAGACCAAGAAAATCTTTTCAGATCTTAATGCACAAAATAAAGAACTTTGCAAGTTCTGCTCTCCTCTTCAGATTAGCCTGAGCCTGGCTTTCAGGATATGCCCATTTTATAGAAAATGAGTAACTGTGTAATGTTTGCCAGCATGTTAAAGAAAAGCGTTTCTAAAATCTAACATGAACCAACCCATGCCAGATGAGGGTGAATGAGGCTGGTTGTGTAGTATGCAATTGTGCGACAAAGGATTTTACCAGGACGCCAGAAGGGCAGAGGTAATAATGGTATATGGAAAGAGTCCTCCTCTACCCCTGATAAACACACACATCAGAAGAGACCCTACACAGAGTAATGTGTGAACAATTTAGATAGTAATGGATGACAATAAAGGGAGAAGCTTAGTCTGTGCTAGACAACACGCATTGCAGTGTGGGGTTTTGTCCTGCAAGCTAATTCCAAAACACTGGCTAAAGCCAGAAAGCTTCAGACTGAAAGAGAAAAACTACCAATTGATTTTGGTTGTGGGTTGTTTCTGTGTAGAAATCATTTCAAGGTAGAAAGAGATCCCAAACTGCTGGGAACCATATTGTCATAGATTACTTGAGAAGCGAGCTGGCTGGGTCTGGACTTAATGTTAGTATAGCTTGCTCTCTGCTGCAGCCCACTCCCTTTCCCCCAGGACCATGAGCTCAGGCAGGAGATTCTTCAGGCTGGCTGTGTGCCACGTGTTGAAGCTGACTTGGCAGGTGATCTCTGTTAGCAACAAACCCTTGTTTGGAGACAGCAAGATTTTGCTTCATTTATTTTCCTTTAGTATTCCTATGATGATTGTTAATCAAATTGTAATACTAATCAGTAATTCACACTTACCTACATCGCCTTACTGTGAATTGACTTTTCTTTTCCAGATCATAGTTATTTTAGCAACATATAATGAAAGAATTATTCCTCCAAATTTGTATAAAATGGAGCTTTCTTTCCAGGTAGTATGACTTTGCCCTGGTTTTACAAAAAGTCATGTAAGACAGTTTACCCTTTTGTTACTGTAACGTTACCCACTTTTTCCTTCAGGCAGAAGGGAAGTGTTTCCTCCTCCATCTCTCAGACCTGGCCATTTATTTAGCTGCTCAGTGTTTCAATAAATCATATTTATTTGTTCCACTGTTAAAACATTATTCTCTTTACGGTGTGACTTTCTAGGCACCATACGTTGGCCCTTTTCACATGTGCTGCGGTGAGTGGGGGGATGGGTGTGCACCAGGGCAGGTGGAGGTGGGTGTGCGGCTGCTCTCACGGGCACACACCCGCCTCCACCCATCTCCACGCACGGAGCATCGGGCATTGGTGCCGGTTGCTCCGTGCATGCGTGACAGGTGGGGGTGGGTGGGTAGAGTGGAGCACCCACCCATCCCCCCCGGAGCTGCCATGACGTTCGCATGCCCCCTCCCCCCCCCGGTTTGGGGGGAGGGCGCCCATGTGAAAAGGGCCAAAAAGAGAGATTTTTTTTTAAAATTACACTCTAAGTTGTATTTGTGTCTCTTGACATCCCACCAGTTGATTTTATACTGTAGTTTTATTATTAACTTATATCTTATTGTATTTTATATCTTATATTTTTTAAATTATACATTGTTAGCTGCCCTGAGCTGCTTTTAGCAGGAGGGATGGGGTATAAATAAGAAAACACCAAACTACTGTACCATACAGTATTCTTTCTGAAATGAAAGTTACACTCCTCTCAAAGGACTGTGTCTGTGGCCTTCCTGAGGCCCAGATGTGTGGCATTCTACTGCCCTAAAGGCCAAGAAGCAAGAGCATAGGCAGTTTCCCTTCTGGACTACCGCAGACTGGGGTTGCCACACATTTTTAAGGAACTCTTAGGAAAAATACGTGTTGCAGGGCCTGCCTTAGGCGCCATTTCAGGGCCCGCATTGGCGCCTTAGGCACCGCTGCAGACCCTGCAAAATGTATATTTCATAAGGGTGCCTTAAAAATGTGCCTAGGTGGCAAACCTCCAGCAGGCCCAGGAAGCTTGGAGAGAAACAATGGGTGGCTTTAGACTAGTGCTTCCCCACCCATCATGCATGTTGCAGGGCTGCCCTGCTACATGCATGATGGGTGGGGAGGTGGTTGTCTAAAAACACCCTACGTACAATCTGTCAGGCTACTCTGCTAGTTTGATGTGGCTGTAACTGCTAACGGATGCTTCTAAGCAATAAAATTGCAAGCACTTTTTCTCAGAGACTGGGATTCTACCTCGCCAATACTCGCTCCACTGGCTTGACAGTCATGAGCCAAGGATTAATTCTGCCCCTGATTGGTGCTGTAAAGGAGAGCATGCATGTTGGCAAATGCATACCTTGTTCCCAGAATCCTGTGAGTCAGGGAAGAATTGCTTAAAGTGGAGCTGAGGGTACACACTGGAGTATCCTCCTCTGCTGCAGAGCAGCATCCACGTTCATTTGGAAGGTGCTTCTCGACTTGGCCCACGCCCTGTCTGACTGAGGCACTAGTTATCCCTCTTAGGCAGTGGACTGCATCACCTTGGTACTAGTGTGCAGAACGGAGTCCTAGACTGCTCCCCCTCCAGACATGTAGCGAGGTTGGAATGGGCCCCAATGCAGAAGATGGGATGGGGCCTCCTGCCCCCCCTAATGGCAGGGTATGTAGGTGCACCAGTGAGTGTGGGCTTCCCAGGGTCGTGGGGCCCAGTATAGCTGCTCCGCCTGCCCCTATTATTGCAACACCCTTGTTCCCCTCTGTATCATTTTGATAGTTATGGAGAGATCTTGCCTGTGGAGAGAGATCTTTCTTGCAGGGCTGTGCAAGGCTCTCCTGCATTTTTCTCAACTTCAACCCCAACCTCAATGCATCTTTACAACAGGAAACAGCTATGGTTATTCCAAATCATTGGTGCCCCTCACTTCAATAGCTTAACTAAGCATCATATCACATGAAACTATATTTACCTTGCAACATATTGTTATGTAATCTAGTCTAGCTCTGCAAAAAGAATTGCTGATCAGGATGAGGGAGGCATTGTTGCAGCGTTATTCATTGTCGCCAGTAGCTGATGCAAGAAAACTTTATCTGGGGATTCAGGAAACCTCAAATAAAAGTTCTAGTTACGATCTGAAATGATGTGGAACATATTTCAAACGCGTTGCTTTCTCTCTCTAGGGAAATTTATTCAGAAAGCATTGCAATACATTGATTTATTTTTTTTTAGTAACTAAGTGGATTGCTTTACACCTTGTGCTATGAAAGGAAATAATTCTTGTACAAGTCTCCCATAGTGAGGTTAATCAGGAATGCACTGTCATTTTAGCTCAGGTCCACACTGTTCACTTGCCCTTGATTGGGAGGGGGAGAGGGGGAGAAGAGGGTGTGAACTTGGCTTGCCCCTTTCCCTTGCTTTTCATTCTGTAGATTCCTGGACAGGCTGTTAAAGTGAAGTGTGTTTGGCCTAGTGTGAGTGTTCAGTCATCATGGGTGTGGAATGCATTAAAAACCAGCACGGTCATCTTAAATGCAACCCATCACTCTAAAGGCAGCCAATGCAAAGAATGCAGGACAAGCATAATATGATCACAGATGCCCAAACTAGTAAGCAGCCAGTGCTGCCTCATTCTGAACAAGGTGTAAGCAACAGAGAAGCACAGCCGGAAGCTCACAGAAGATGGAATTACAGAAATCAAGCCTCGTGGTCACCAAGCCATAGGTCGGTGTGGCAAGATCAGCCTTGGGTAAGTACGGGCATAGTTTACGCAAATTGTGGAAATGGAAAAAGCATCTCCAGGCCATGCCTGGAGCATTCTCGGTGGCCGCGCCGCGCCTTTGGAATTCCCTCCCGGAGGTCGCTCGCCTGGCCCCGAGCCTTTTAACATTCCGATGAGCTTGTAAAACCTGGCTGTTTGCCCAGGCCTTTGGGTAGGGTGGGTTAGTGAGTTTTTATACTCCTACCCTTCTTTATTATTTGTTATAATTTTTTTGTCCTTCCCTGTTTTAATTAAGATTTTTTTTATGATGGTTTTAAATATTTATGATGGTTTTAAATATTTTAAATGTTTTTATGTGAAATTTGTTAGCTGCCCCGAGCTGTTTGCAGGAGGGGCGGGGTATAAATGTATTAAATAAATAAATGCCCAACGCCTGAGTTTCTTTTCATGCACAGAGCATGTTTGAAAATTATGCTCAGGTAGGTTCTTTACTCGGCCACTACCTCCACCCAAACTCCTGCACCATGCAGTGCCCCAAGGGAGATGAGGGCATCCTCATATCCGCTCCCCAACCCCCATCAGCATCACCTCAGTCTTCCCCAGACTGAGCATGAGGTAGCTCTGATGCATTCGGCTGGCTATATCATTCAAGCATTTCTTCTATTTAAACAGAGGCAATTCACTTTTTGGCCAGCTGCAAAAGAGCAAGGTGTATCTCTACACCACACCAGAGAGAAGTGTGGCAGGAGGAGACCGCCACTGACTTTCACACCCACTGCATTCTGTCAATCCATTGGCCAACATGCAAAGAGTCTTGGCTTTCTCCATTAGTTTCATATCTCCACTGATCACAACCGAATATGCAAAGAGTGAAATCCAGCAAAAAATCCCCAAACCCTTGGTACAGTTCCTGCTGTCTTTGCCAGAGAAAGGTCAGGCTTGATCAAGTCTTGCCACTAAGGTTAAGATTGTCAAAAGTTCCCAAGGTTCTGGTTCAAAATCTTTGTTCAGTGAGTGGAGCTCTCCTCTAGCAAACTGTACTGAAGTGGTTAATTCCAGTGTTTGGCTGCCAATAGCCTTCCTTTTCTGAAAGTGCTTCCTCTCTTTTGATCAGGGCTGATTTTACTTTTATTTCTTCATGGTTCAAATCCTTTTCTTTCTCCCTTCCTTTTATTAAAGGACCGCGTCGGTTATCTTGATCCTTCACGGTCTGGCTTCTGTCTGGGGCATGACACTGAGATAGCACTTGTGGCCTTCTTCGTCGAGAAAAGGACCGGGGTCGATAGACCTTGCTGGTCCTTTTAGATCTTTCGACAGCATTTGATACCGTTGACCATGAGATGTTGGTGACGCGCCTGCGGGACAGTGCGGGGGTGGGTGGGATCGTTCTTGAATGGTTCTGCTCATTCCTGACCGGAAGAACTCAGTGGGTGGTTCTCGGTGATCATTTTTCATCTTGTCGAGTCCTCCCGTGTGGGGTCCCGCAGGTTCGGTATTATCCCCTCTCCTGTTCAATGTATATATGCAGCCGCTCGGCGAAGTGATCAGAGAGTTCAGGGTGAGGTATCATATCTATGCTGATGACACCCAACTGTATCTCTCTTTTTCAACTGACCCAGGCCCAGCTGTCTCAGTGCTTACTCGGTGTTTGGCAGCTGTGGGGGACTGGATAAGGGTTAATCGACTGCGACTGAATCCTGACAAGCCGGAGGTGGTGATAGTGGGTAGGTCAGTGGAGTTGACGGCTCCATCGATTGAGAGTCTGCCCTCTGCTGACATCCCTGGTGCGGAACCTGGGGGTGCTCCTTGATGCGCAGCTCCGCCTGGGTTCCCAGGTGGAGGCTGTGATGAGGAATGCCTTCCGCCAGTTACATCTGGTGCGGCGGCTTTGGCTGCTGGTTTTGGTTCCGGACCTGGCCATGATCATCCATGCTTTTATTACCTCTCGATTTATACTACTGCAACACGCTCTACGTGGGGCTACCTATGGTGACAACATCTCTGAAGCTGAAGCTAGTGCAGAATGCCGTGGCCAGGCTCCTGGTGGGGCTTGGCTGCCGGGAGCACATTACACCGGTGCTCCAGTCTCTGCACTGACTGCCACGTCAAAGTGTTGGTTTTAACCTATAAAGTCCTATATGGTCTGGGCCCTGTTTATCTGCGAGACCGCCTCACCCCCCGGGTCCTGGTTTGGCCCCTACGGTCAGCTGCGGGCGCGCTGTTGGAGGTCCCCCAGGTGTCTCGGGGGGCCACGCAGAGCAGGGCGTTCTTGGTCGCCACGCCTATGGAACTCCCTCCCGGTGGGGGCGTGTCTGGCCCCGGACCTTCCATCCTTCCATAAGAACTGCAAAACCTGGCTGTTCCATCAGGCATTTGGTGAGGGAGAGGAGTAGGGGGGGAGGGGGTGCTGCATATGTTTTTGTTTTGTTTTTATGATTGATACTAGAATTGTTTTTATATTTTTATATTTTACAATGTTGTTAGCTGCTCTGAGTCGCTGAGCCGGGGAGAATGGAATATAAATTCTGTGAAATAAAAAAAATAAATTAAAATATTGTCTCCTTTTTACCAAATCTGCTGTTAGCAGCAACAATGAATGTAAGATCATACTGGACTTGAACCCATGTATCTGGGACTCCAAGCAGAAGCTCTGATCTAACTTACCACCATGGAACTGCCTGAAGAACCACATCAGCAGCCCTAATAGCCTAGTCTCCTGATGACCACAGGCTCCTGATTGGCCAGCCCCACCCACGTTGCCATTAACTGCCTTGGGGTAGATAAGGACAACAGGAATGGGCAATGATGACTACCTGCCCTGTTTGCCAACTGTCTACTTCACTGCCTTGCCTGAGTTCTGCCCTTGCTCCAGTCTTGCACTGGACTTGTTCAATCTTTGCCTCACCTCACGCCAGCTTTGAATTCTGCTTTCTAGGCTTGACTTAATCCCCTCTTGCTGACCTGTCTGCCTGGATCCTGACTTGGCTTAGCCCCTTGACTATGACTTTGGATTGCCCCTGGATCGAGACTTGAATTTGGACCTCTTGACCTTGACTGTGCTTATTAATTGATGCTGGCTGATCTGGACCTGGGTTCTGGCACTGAATACCTTAGCAGATGAACAGGAAGGAACTTCCTTCTGTTCGGTTAAACTTTTCACTTAAGTTTAAAACCAGCTTCCATTAGATATGCCAGCAACATAACAGGAGCCATTTTTTTGCAGACCGTAATGCAACAGATTATTGGTTGTATTTATTATTTGTATTATAGACCCAGTTAGAGTCCTCAGTCAGGACTGAAGACATAATGCTAGGGGCCAAACAAATGTGGAACATTTCTGATCCCAAAGATCTTACAGTGGCTTCATTCTTAAGATAACTCATATGTCAGGAGGGAAGGCATGGAGCAGGTCGCATGGAGCTGGATATTTCACTCACCTGCTACCCATGAATTCTCCAGGGTAGTCCCCAAATGTCCCCTTATGGCAGCTTCTTTATTATTGTGCACAGCTTCATGATGGGACACCAACGATCTGGCATTAGACATGGGGTAATTTCAGATGTACCGGGCCTGGAGACCCACCATACTGAACCACAGACTGGGATCCATTTCGGATCCTGGTCAGGAATCAGGCCGGCTGTTCTGTAGACGTGCTGGCCTGATTCTCACTGGGGAGGGGACGGGGATGCGTGGCGCGATGTGTGGACACACAGCCCCACACCCCATGCTCCCCCAGCTGCCCGTCCTCTGGGAGATGGGCGAGCGCAGCGGCCAATGCGGCTGCTGCGCCCGATCCCGTCCTATGGTCGAGACCACGATCCGCCCGGGCTGAAGGTAACAGACATTACCTTCGGCCCATCCTAGATCGTGGCCAATCCAACCACGGTTGGGGCCCGATCCCACCACAATTCTGGACCTCCGGGTGGTCGGAAGTCCAGAATCGTGGTCATTTCAATTCTTGCCAGTGATTCAGTGGGGTGAACATCTGGCAGGAATCCTTTAGACGTAATGCTACAAACGGCCACCACAGGGGATTCACTGTGGTTGACCATGATATTGTTACGTCTGAAATTACCCATGGATACATTTCCTAATGGCTGTCTGAAGCAGATCTGCATCCAAATCTCTTATAAATTGAAAGGAACATGCAGGTAAGACAATAATTACTTACACATAAACACATTGTTAATTTAGCAGAAGAACTTATTGTGCTAATTTGCCACCAGAAAACATTAAATTAATGATTAATTTACCTTCATCAAGATGTTTATAGAAATTTGAATAGAAAGAGAAGCTTCCAAATGCAAATATTGTTTTTAAAATCTCTCATCAAGCTAATATGCTCTTGAATTATTCACTGGGATATTGTCATATTATTTAAATATTTTATAGTGTAGCTTTCCATCTAACACAGAAGTAAGTTTTTTAGAGGAGTCATGCAACTGAATATGATTAGACTGCCTCCATTTATTACCAAGTGTTTTCAGCTAAGCAATACAAGGGGAAAATGCCTGTGCAGAGGAGTCATTCCCATGATTTATGCAGTAGGTCATATTTTTCTACGCTATTTTTCATTGTTTCCAAAAAAGACTACCTGGTACTTAAATGGGACTTTCCAGAGTTGAAATTCAGTGTTGGATACTAGTAATCAAAATCCACTAACATTTAACAGTAGTTTGGTGATGTGTGTGAAATGCGTTTGCAATTTCAGGCCAGTTTCTAATAGGGATGGGCGAACGCGGTTCGGGAGTTCGGGCGGAACTCAACGAGTTCGGTCGACCAAACCGAACTTCCGAACCGAACTGAATTTCCAAACTCGGTTCTGTTCACCCATCCCTAGTTTCTAACTAGACAGGCCTCCACGTTATACAGCCTCACTAGTTGTAAATTAATTGACTGGGTCAGAAATGACTGCAGAAGAGTCAAGAAATAAGAGCCTAATCTTGAAAACCCCTGTCTCATGCAAGCAATCCCATTGATGTCACTTGTATGAGTGAAGATTTGCAGGATCAGGTCTCATGTGGATTTGGAGCCTGAAATACCTTCCTGCCTTAGATATGATCCCTCCAGGTCAAGATTAAAGTATTTTTTCCAGGCAATGAAGAGAAGCTTACATTGCTGTTGCCTTTGCCAATGTGTGCCTCAGCTCCCCCACAGCCCACATTGTAAGGCCTGAGAAAGGCTTGCATTGTGGGCAGGTTCGGCACAGTGCTCCCATTTCCTAATAATCAGATTGGTGGGGGAACAGAAGTGCCCTCCTTCTCACATTGCCAGGCTGCAACCTTTCAGCACGAAAGGACCTCCTAATCTAAGACTATCAATAGTAATACATTCTTTGGGGGAAAAAAACCACAGGGCTGATTACATGAATTAACTGTGCCTTTAATAGAAATGCATTCGTGGTACGAAGCAATTCATGGTAGAAGTGAAAGGAATGCTTGCCAGAACTGTATGGAGCAGAGATCATTGGGAAGTATGTAGGAGAAACACTGTTTAAAAATAACATATTTAAGTGAACTTATATTTAAGCCAAGTAATAATTTGGAATAATTTATTGACATCGGTACATTTTCCTAAACGAAATAGCTTGAAGTGGAAAAGAATAGGAGAGAATGATCCAGGGACACACTTACCTTATACAACGAACAGTACGAGAACTACATCCTGCCTGTCCCCCAAGCCCGTAGCCTAGGCTTCATCTTTGACTCAGCCCTTTCTTTTAAACCCTACATTGACTCTGTTGCTAAATCCTGTCGCTTCTCCCTCCATAACATTGCTAAGATTCGCCCTTTTCTCTCTGTCTCGTCTGCCAAAACTCTTGTTCATGCTCTGGTCATCTCTCGCCTCGATTACTGTAACCTCCTTCTCACTGGCCTTCCCCGGTCTCACCTTTCTCCCCTCATCTCTGTCCAAAACTCTGCTGCCAGGGTCATCTACCTCGCCCGTCGCTTCGACCATGTGCAGCCCCTCCTCTCTTCGCTTCACTGGCTTCCCCTTCCTGAACGAATCCTGCACAAGCTCCTAGTCTTCACCTATAAAGCTCTTCACAACCTTGCTCCCCCCTACCTCTCTGCACTTATCGCCCTCCATACTCCAGCCCGTGCACTTCGCTCCTCCTCTGTCCCTTCTCTCACCCTTCCACGCCTTCCCTGCTCCCCTAAGCGCCTTCGTCCCTTCTCACTTGCTGCCCCCCATGCCTGGAACTCCCTCCCTGTCCACATCCGCCTTGCCCCCTCCCTTCATACCTTCAAATCTCTCCTTAAAACTCACCTCTTTCGCTCTGCTCTGTCTGACTCTTTATCCTGCTGAGCCACTATTCCTATACCTACGATCGGTTTACCCTTATCCTTGCAACATGGACCTGCCTGCTGTCATTCTCATCGTAACCAAGCCAAGTACGTGCACTTGAGACCTCGCATCTTCATGAATGTTAGACCCCTTGTCTCTCCCTCTGTTCCCCTTCCTAAGTCTCTCCCCCAGCTCCTGTCTCTCAGATTGTAAGCCCTAGGGGCAGGGACCGTGTCTATTTTATTACTTTGTAAAGTGCCATGTACACTGCTGGCGCTATATAAATGTTTGTTAATAATAATAATAATAATATATCAGAAATGTTTTCATGCTGAATTTCCTTATGGTTCAATTTGGACATTTTTCTGAGTCCAGAGTTTTGTACCAATTTATTTTTCCCATCAATTCAATGCTTTTCGTGCTGAAAGGTTGCAGCCTGGCAATGTGAGAAGGAGGGCACTTCTGTTCCCCCACCAATCTGATTGTTGGGAAATGGGAGCACTGTGCCAAACCTGCCCACAATGCAAGCCTTTCTCAGGCCTTACAATGTGGGCTGTGGGGGAGCTGAGTTGACGGGAACAGAAGTGTTCTTCCCCTTCCTTTATTGCAAGCCCTGAGCCAGGGTTTAAAGTTCAGGCACTCCTCTTCAAAGCTGGTCAGTTAATCAGCAGGAAGGGGGAAATACTGCCACCAGCACTACAAGTCCCTCCGACAGGCACTGATTTTGAGGGCAATTTTTACATTGCCCAAAATGGTCTGAAAAAGAGAGCTTCATTTTAGCAACGCTCAGTAGAGTGAAGTTTCTTACCCTTTGTATTTACTGAAGCTAATTCCAAGTCTCTGGGTGCAATCCTGAACTCTCTGAAGCTGATGGCAAAACTCCCATTTACTTTAATGGGGGAAGATCACACCCTTTATTTGTAAAAAATTAAGTTGGGGTCTCGGATGATGACATTTTGCTAGCAAGGTCCTGTTTGGGGCTGATCCATCAGCTATCAGTGTTAAACTCCTTCCGTGCTCAGAATTTTTTGGAATTAAATTACCACAAAACCAAGGTTATGCATTTCTCCCGCAAATGAAAGACACACATTTGGACCATAGGGTCCCATAAGCTTGAACAGGTTACCTCTTATAGGTACCTGGGGATGGTCTTTCAGGTTACTGGGTGTTGGACTGAGCATTTGCGGGCGGCTATTGGCCAGGCCAAATCAATCTCTAGGTCAATATTCAGTTTCTTTAGGTCTAGAGGGGGATACCTGGTTATACCTGCTATCCAGGTATTCAAGGCCAAATGCCTGGGACAACTACTTTATGGGGCCCAGTTTTGGGCACGGGGGAAGTTCATTTTATTGGAAAGGATTCAGACCAGGTTCTTAAGGTCCCTCCTTGCGGTGCCTAATCACACCCCTAATGCGGCTCTCCGTAGAGAGTGTGGGCTATTCCCTATTGAAACTCAGATCTGGCGTCAGGCTATAGGGTATTGGTTAAAGCTACACTTTTGCCGTACTGCCCCTCTGACTACCCGGGTCTTAGCGGAGGATAACCTATGGGTTAGCCAGGTGAGGATTAGACTCTGCCATATGGGGCTTGTGCTTGATGATCTCCATTCCCTGAGTTGATATCACCTGGCTGATATCACCTCCCAGGAGGAGATTGCCAACATGAGAAGTATGTCCTCAATGTCATCGGTTTTGGAACTGTATGACCATCCATCCGCCCCAGTGTTATATCTATCTTACCAGCTGAGTCCCTCAGTCCGTAGATGTTACACTATGGCTAGGTTGGGTGTTTTCCCCTGTTCCCAGAGAGTCGATTCAAGGGGAGGCATGGTTTAGTCCTGCCCTGTGATTGTAAGTTTCATTTCCCGGATACTATGGGGCACTTGATATTGTACTGTGAATGGCATGATAATTTGCGTGCCAAGTGGATCCTGCCCCATCTGGATCCGTTCCTGAGTGACCAACAGGCATTGGGTTCGTTATTATCTGGGCAGGATGTGGCAAAGACCAGGGGTGTTGCTCTATTCCTTTATAAGGTCTTAGCATACAGAAAGGGGAGGGAACCCATTGGTGTTAAGGGAGGGAGACTCTTTGATTCTTAGATCCTGATCTCTGACACTTAAGGGCAGTAAGGTGTTTATCAGTTATTGCTTTTTTTTAATGGTTTGTTTGTGTATATCCAGAGGGTTTGGTATACCTTATTCTCTGTTTCTGCCTGTTTGTTTGTTTATATGTTTCTATGTTTTATGTTTATGTTTGCAATGGCGATTTGTTATGCAATAAACTTTATTATTATAAGTTGGGGTCTAAATAAAGTTTGTCATAGGGAAAAGGGGGCAACACACTTATTTGGGGTAATGGGACACAATTTGGGGTACTGGGGGTAAATTTGGCTACTAACAAGAACAGCTAAAGATAAATGTTAGAAGATTGTGAGCCTTACCACCCTGCTGAACTGGTGTGGCAGGATGGGGGGACAGAAAAACCATTGTTAGGCAGAACAAGCAGTTTGTTGCTAAGGTAATGCCCAGGTGGGGTATGCAACCAACTTAGAATAACAAAAGAAGCAGGAGGGAGGAAGTGACCCAAACCCCCCTGCAATAAAGGAAGACACAGGATCTTCACACTCTCTCTTCCATCTTGACCAGGAAATGGTAAGCAGCTTGCAAGGGAGGCTGCACCACCATGAACTAGAGACTTCCCAATTCACTAAAAGGAACCGAGCCCGGCCTCAACACTCAGGCTGAGAAGCACTGACTCAATCTGGACTGAGCCTCAGGGTAAGAGGGCAGCTAGGGAACCTCAGTGGATTTTAGAATGCGTTTGTTTTATATTTGATTTATTGACTTGCACTATCTGATCAACAGCCTTATACTTGTATGTACTAAATATATGTTTTATAACCAAGCCTAGCATGCGTGTGTGTGTATTCGGCCTTGGGGGGTTCACTAAGGGGGTACCCTATCTAGGTGAGAGCCTAGACAGACCTTTTTCATATAAGACAACCCCACCGTGAAGTCTTCCAAGCTATGGGTGGCCAGAGAAAGTTTTCTAAGTTACGGCTGGGCTGGGAGAACAAAGGGAGGCGTTTCTGGGGATGCGGACCTCCGAAAGCTCCCTGATTGCGGTGAGGGTTTCTGATCACTTGGGAACCCATGTGGGCACAGGCAACTGGGTTGCGGCTGGCCTAGTGGGCATTCAGGGGGCAGCCTAGAGAAAGAGGGGGACCCCAATTCCGGTGACAAAGTTGCAAAAGTGCATATACAAGACTCTGTGTTGAATGTTTTTGGAAGTGACTAGAGATTTTGATTGCCAGTTGCCACAATTTGTGTCTGTCTTGATGACACCATAAAAGTGTGCGATTTTTAGATGGTTGGATATTCATGTAGCACTTTCTGTAAGCTGGGCTTTTTAAAGCTGTGTCACTGAGGCCAGTCAAATCACTATTTGGGTTTGGAAATACCGGCTGTGGAATTTAGTGGAAGAAATCTGTATGTATTTTGGGAATGCTGAAATATTAAAATAGTGTGGTGAAATATTAAAGTGAAGTCATTCTAAATTAAACAACTGCCCTAGCCTCAGATACATGTCCATTAATTGATATGTGCTTTAAAAGGACAACAGTAAAGCTAATAAAAACATTTTGACTGCAGCTGTTCTTCACTGCTTAGATCTTGCATCATTGGAAATCAATGACTGGGCTGGGTACTTCATCCTGCTGCATAAGATAAGTAAGTTTCTGGGAAAGATAACGCATCAATGCAATAATAAATGAAATGAGTACAAAGATGTATGGTCAATTTTTTTCCTAGAGGTGTATGGTGTATTAATAAGGAGTGATTTATTTAAATCCGTTTGATCAAATTCTGGTTCCAGTTACACTTCTGCAACCTTGCTGATGTTAATGGGGTTAACAGGGTATCACTGAAATAACCAGGTGGCCCAGTGCTTGTGATTCAGTAATTTGATCTTCAAGAATGTGAATATGAATGTACTGTTACTATAGATTTATAATATGACCTATGTACAGTGGAAACAGTTATCCCAAACTCCGATTTAAGTGTCATAGCCATTGCTTGATAGGTATTTTCTTTTGGAAATTTCCATAGTTCTCTGAAACACTGCACATTTCATTCAGTGTCTTCTCCTCTCTGTGGATGATATTCTAACTCTACTGAATGCATTATTAGCTACACACTGGGGAAAGTGACCTGGTAGCAACTTACATTCTCATTCATTACTGCAGACTAGGAATACCTCTGCACTTCATTATAAAACACATTAAGCCTAGTTTATGTGGTTTGTCTACTAGTAGTCGAGAACCAAAATATTGGTGTACTTGTTTGCCAAGACCAAGAAGAATTCCTAAAACAAAAAACCTAACTGTTGTTTAAAAATGTTAAAGGCAGCATCATTTCTAAAAAAAGCCCTTAACTTTTAAATTTTTTTACAAATACAGTTTACCAAAACTTTAGCCCCCCAAAACATAAAAATAAATTACATGTACATTTAAAAAACACATTTTTAATGTGTCTGTCTCCTTAAGGGGGCAGGTCGCAGGGAGAACATGATACCGGTGCTCCGGGCTCTGCACTGGCTGCCTATAAAGCACTGGGTCAGGTTCAAGGTGCTGGTTTTAACCTTTAAAGTCCTTCACGGCCTGGGCCCTGCTTATCTGTGGGACTGCCTCACTCCCCATGTGCCTGTGCGACCCCTGAGATCATCTGTGGGAGCCTTTTTGGAGGTTCCCCGGGCAAGGTGGGTGGCCACTGATGTTAGATCTTTTTTGGTGGCCACCCCTGTGCTGTGGAATTTGCTCCTGGACGAGGTTCAGTTGACTCCCACTCTCCTGCTATTTCAGCGTATATGTAAGACCTGACTGTTCCGTCAGGCTTTTGGTGAGGGGAAGGGGTGGGGTGGGGTGTTTCCCCACATATTGTATTTTAAAATTGTTTAACATTTTAAAAATTGTTTTATTGATTGTTGTTCACCGCCCTGGGCTGCCCTGTGGGCAGGAGGGGCGGGATATAAATTTTAAATAAATAAATTTTTAAAATTAACAACATACAATGTAATGAAGCTTAAATGCCAAAAAGCATGGACATTTTTTACACTTTATCTATGGGTGATTTCAGACGTGATGAGATCACGCTGAACCACAGTGAACCACGGTGAACCCCGCGGCGGGGCCAAGGCGGCCTGAACGTCTGTTCGGTGGCCGCCAGATGTTCACCACGCTGAACACCCGCGCGGGGCCAATTCCAACCACGCTTCCCGGGCTAGCTGAACCAATTCCCGTGGATGCGTGGTGAATGATATCCCCACCCGTGATCAACCAAAAGTCACGTCTGGACGCCAGCCGCCACCCGGGATCAAAGGAAATCATCCCCAGGCGTGGGCAATGAGCGCAACGTCGCTGCCAGGCAACCGGCATCAACACACTCACCGGAGGGAGATTTAAAGGGGAAAAAGCGGCTGGTGAACGTGGTGGGATGGAGCGAGGAGG
>QEPC01012948.1:1204565-1215664 GCA_003113815.1 Sphenodon punctatus | reverse complement strand
GGGGTGGTGGTGGGGGTGGACGGGCACTAACTGGTATGAGGGAGTGGGTGACACTGTGCACATGGTTGTTATTAAAGGTGTGTAAGGTACAGTGGCTCCGGTCCGTGTATGTGGGAGACAGGGGGTTGGGGCACGCGTGGGCGTGCAGGGACCATGCAGAGGTTCCCCTGGGGGTGGGGCAGTAGGAACCCCCCCCTTCCTTGGCGCTCTCCACCGCCCGGTCCTTGGGTGCCTGGAAGCGATCTCCCAAAAACAACCCCCCCCCTTGGTGTTGTCGGCACCTTGGCCTTGGAGAGCTGATTAGTTGGTATGTGGGAGCTCCTGTGTTGTCCAGCTGTGCCAGGTCCGCACCCCATGCCTCGCTCTGATGTGCTACAATGTTGCAGTCCCTGTCTGCTTTCCCTGTCCTTGGGACCCCTGGGAGGCCCCTCAGCCCCATAAGGTGTGCGAGGCCCCAGGAGCTCCTTGCAACTGTCCCCGGGCGCCTGGACCATGGCTGCATGTTCATCCATGGGGTTCCCGCTTCACATGCCCCATGGGGCCCCCCGTATCTGGAGCTACACCGAGACCATGTCCCTGTGTGACCTGTGGTGTAGCCCAGCCATGCAGCTGCTCCTGGGCCGCCCGGACAGCCTCTCCTCCGCCTTCGTGAACCTGAGCTCTGGACTCCGCTACCTGGGCCGGGATGCGAGCGCCCAGGACTGCCGGCTCCATGCCGAGACCATGGGGCTGGTCCGGTTCCCTGAATGGCGCGTGCCCATGAATAGGTGTTTGCATGTGCCCTGGTCTGGGCCGGAGACCGTGAGTGCGCTGTGGGTGTGCAGCCTGTCAGCCTTCTCACAGTGCCTTGCGGAGAGGGGCCCTGCCTTGGCTGTTTCCTACTTTGGGAGCGTGCACAGGGCGTGTGGGTACCAGCGCACCCGTGTGGCTGTGTATCACCGGCTTCTGGGGCTGGGGCATCTTCATTGGCCCCCTGCTGCAGCCTGCTGTGTAACGGAGCCTTCCGTGGCGGAGCTGTCAGTGCTGGGGTGGGTCTGGTCCCGTCCGGATGTCCAGTTGGGGCTGTCCGTGCATGACCCCTTCGAGGCTTACTACCTGATCGCCCACCACATGTCCGAGCTGGGATACTGCCGGGGCATGATCCATTGGCCCCACCTGGTACATCAGGCTGGGCACCCAGGCCCCTCGCTGCCCCCAATGGCTGCCTGTGAGTCACTGGGTTCCTCCCTGGCCCCCCGTGTCCTGGGCCGTGTGGGCTTCAGCACCTGCCCGTGGGCCGGACCCAGGTGCCTTCCACCACCCTGCTGTCCCTGCCTTGCTGCTGCCCGGCTGTGTCACTGGGCCCCCTCCGGCCCGCTCTTCTCCTTCCTGGGTTGCTTGAGTGCCCCGGAGATCCAGGGCCTGTGGGCTGCCCCTCCTGAACTCCTGCCCTGATGGGGCCACCCATCCTTGGACCTGCTGTGCTGGACTGCCTCTCCTGACTGCCATTCCTTTGCCCCTCGTTGGGATGCCTGGACTGCATGTGTCTCCTGCACCCTCCCCGGCCGGGTCCCGGTGACATCTGGCCATCCGCTGTGGCATTCGCCCGAGCTGCAGGGCCCCCCCTTTCTGGAACTGTGTGTTTGCTGTGGGGGGTGCCTGTGGGGACCGTCCTGCTGGGGTGTGTGCTGTAACTGGTGCCGGTGTCCTGCCCTCCCCCTGCGCCCCTTCCTCCCCTCTTCCCGGTCCTGCATCGCACACACACCCCGCGGAGCCTGGCCTGGCTTTCCTGGTGTCCGGTCCCCCTTGTCCCCCCCCCTTCCCTGTCTTTGCTATCCTCCGTGCCTGCGTGTGTGTGTGTGTGTGTGTGTGCGCGTGCTTGCTGTGTGTGGGACCTGTGCGCCTGTTCTCCGTCTCCCTCTCCCCCCTCCCTTCCCGTTTCCCTGGTGTGGGCGTTCCCTTTCGGTGCCTTTTGGCTTCGTCTGCCTTCAGGTGGCCATGTCTGTGTCCCGCCCCTGTCCGGGGGATTCTGGGTGTGCTTGCCACGGCAGGGGATCGGCGTCACGTCTGTTGTGCCGCCCCAGTCTGTGATCTGCCAGCTTCATTCCCCTCCGTGGTCCAGGCCCCGTCACATCTGTTCGGGGCTTTTTTTGGCCCTGGGGGGTGGTTGATGTCTTCACCCCCCCTCGGGGTCCACTGTGGTGAACCACCAGCCCGTCATGTCTGAAATCACCCTATATTGCATAACATAACATCAACATTAACACAACATATGTACTTAATTTATTACCATAAATGCTCAATCTTTTTACTATTTACCACTAACTAAACTATGTCATTATTTCCTTACAGGTCTTTTATTTATTATCAGAAGTCACCTATGAAATTTTTTCACGTCTTAACTGTCCTTTTGCACAGAATTTCATTGTATAAATCATTTAGTTGTATAAAGTATAAACTTTCATTGTAAGAATTTCATTGTATAAAGTTTATACAATTTCTATACATGTACAAGACTGAGTTAAGGCACTGTGAAAACATTTCATAGGTGACTTACAATAATAAATAAATTACCTGTAAAGAAATAATGTCATAGTTCAGTTAGCAGTAAATAGTAAAAAGAGCAAGCATGTATGGTAATAAATTTAAGAACATATGTTGTGTTAATGGCCCTTTTCACACAGACACTCTAACACCGATAAAATGGGTTTACATTTTATTATACATGTTACAGGGTAACTCTGTAGCCCTGCAACATGGACCCTTTTCACACGAGATGCCTCCACCCAGTTTCGCTGGGTGGAGATGGGTGGAGGCGTCTGTGTGAACACTGCATGTGGTGGGTGGGGGAGCCGGCAGTCAGATGGGAGAGACAGTGGCATGCTTGAAGGCAGAGGGGAAGGAGCCAGTGGAGAGGGAGAGATTAATGACATGTAAGAGGGGGTGAAACAGTGGGAGCAATGGAGGTCAGGAGGGGATTGAGTTGAGAGGGCAGGTGGAGGGGTTGGAGGAAGAGAGCAAAGAAGAGATTTCCTCAAGGGAGGCAGGAGGGAAGGAGGAGAGGAGAGAGGGGGGAGGGGTGGTGAGGGAGCGGGGAGAGGAGATGGGTGGGAAGCAATGTCTTGGTGGATCTTGTCAATCTTTGAGGTGAAGAATGATGCGAGATCCTGAGCAGAAAGGGAAGAGGTCGGAGGGAGGCAGGGGGGCTTGAGAAGGGAGTCAAAGGTGGAGAAGAGGCGGCAGGGGTCACGGGAGTAGGATTCAACCCGGGAGGCATAGTAGTGTTGCCTCACCAGGGAGATAGCGGAAGAGAGGGAGGAGAGGGAGAATTTATATTGGAGGATGTCAGGGTGGGAGCGGGATTTGTGCCAGAGGCATTCAGCAGCCTGGGTGAAGGAGCGGAGGTAGCAGATAGTAAGGTGAGCCAAGGATGGGGGTTTCGGGGTCAAACGGGGCAGGAGGAGAGGGGGGCAATGGAGGGTCATGGTGAGAGAGGCGTTGAGAGAAGAGATGGCAGTGCCTGGGGAAGAGGAGGAGAAGACAGGAGGAAGGAGAGGGGAGAGGGAGGAAGCAAAATCTAAAGGGTTAATAGCCTGCAAATCACAGAAAGGGCATGGAGCCAGGGACGAAGATGGGGTTGAAGGGCGAAGTTGAAGGAAGCGAGGAAATGGTCAGATATGGGACAAAGGTTAAAGGAGAGGTCAGCAACAGTACAGTTTCTGGAGAAGATGAGATCGAGAGAGTGGTCACCGGTGTGGGTGGGGGAATCAGTCCAGAAATGGAGATCAAAGGAGGAGGCTAGGGAGAGAATGCAGGAGGTAGAGGGCTGGGAAGGTGCATCAACATGGATGATGAAGTCACCAAGAATGAGAGGGGGGGTATCATCAGAGAGGAAGAACATAAGACAGGATTCGAAGTCCGGGAGAAAAGAGGAAAGGAGCCCGGAGGGGCAGCAGATGACAGCGACACGAAGGCGAAGGGGGGAGATGAGACGTATAGAGTGAGCCTTGAAGGAGGGGAAGGAGAGGGAGGGGAGAAGGGGAGAGGGGCTGGAATCGACAGGGGTTGGCAAGGAGAAGGCCCACGTCACCACCCCGGCCTTCTGGGCAGGACCGGTGAGAGAATGAAAGGCCTCCAGAGGAGAGGGTGGCAGGGGTGACAGAGTCAGAGGGAGAGATCCAGGTTTCAGTAAGTGCAAGGAGTTGGAAGCAGAGGAAGAGGTTGTGAATGAACGGGGCTTTGTTAATGGAAGAGTGGCAGTTCCAGAGGGAGTAGGAGAAGGGGAGTTGATCAGGGGGAAGGCAGGGAATGTGGATGAGGTATGGGGATGTGGAGCGATGGGGCTTGTGGGGACGGTGGTGGGGAGGACCGGGCTTGCAGGAAATGGTTAAGGGGGGGTTAAGGGGAGGAGGGGGAATAGGCAAGGTGGAAAATAAGGGGTGGGGAGGTAGGAGAAAGTGTTGGAGGGAGTGGGAGAAGCAGGGGAGACAGCAGCAGTGGGAGAAGAAGAGGAGAGATGGAGGGCGAGGGAGTGGGGTAGAGAAGGGGAGACATTCCAGTGGTTGGTAATTGCAGCAGCAGAGGGGATAACTGGGCCCGTGGATGGTGCAGGAGAGTCCGAGCGAAGGCCCGTGGCGGTGTGAGCGATGACTGGACGAGGCTGCGTTGCACTGCTGTCGTCACTGGTGGTGCTGGGTCCTCGCGGGCCTTGCTCATGCCTCATAAATGGCCACAAAATGGCCAGTGCCCTTTTGTCGTCACCCTTTGGGCACCATCCAAGCACTGCCACCCCCCAGAGGGGGGCAGCTGCCTTCTATGCTGTCAGGGGGCGAGGTGTCCCAGGTGTGAGCACTTGCCTGCAGGGAATGGAGGNTATTTCCTTACAGGTCTTTTATTTATTATCAGAAGTCACCTATGAAATTTTTTCACGTCTTAACTGTCCTTTTGCACAGAATTTCATTGTATAAATCATTTAGTTGTATAAAGTATAAACTTTCATTGTAAGAATTTCATTGTATAAAGTTTATACAATTTCTATACATGTACAAGACTGAGTTAAGGCACTGTGAAAACATTTCATAGGTGACTTACAATAATAAATAAATTACCTGTAAAGAAATAATGTCATAGTTCAGTTAGCAGTAAATAGTAAAAAGAGCAAGCATGTATGGTAATAAATTTAAGAACATATGTTGTGTTAATGGCCCTTTTCACACAGACACTCTAACACCGATAAAATGGGTTTACATTTTATTATACATGTTACAGGGTAACTCTGTAGCCCTGCAACATGGACCCTTTTCACACGAGATGCCTCCACCCAGTTTCGCTGGGTGGAGATGGGTGGAGGCGTCTGTGTGAACACTGCATGTGGTGGGTGGGGGAGCCGGCAGTCAGATGGGAGAGACAGTGGCATGCTTGAAGGCAGAGGGGAAGGAGCCAGTGGAGAGGGAGAGATTAATGACATGTAAGAGGGGGTGAAACAGTGGGAGCAATGGAGGTCAGGAGGGGATTGAGTTGAGAGGGCAGGTGGAGGGGTTGGAGGAAGAGAGCAAAGAAGAGATTTCCTCAAGGGAGGCAGGAGGGAAGGAGGAGAGGAGAGAGGGGGGAGGGGTGGTGAGGGAGCGGGGAGAGGAGATGGGTGGGAAGCAATGTCTTGGTGGATCTTGTCAATCTTTGAGGTGAAGAATGATGCGAGATCCTGAGCAGAAAGGGAAGAGGTCGGAGGGAGGCAGGGGGGCTTGAGAAGGGAGTCAAAGGTGGAGAAGAGGCGGCAGGGGTCACGGGAGTAGGATTCAACCCGGGAGGCATAGTAGTGTTGCCTCACCAGGGAGATAGCGGAAGAGAGGGAGGAGAGGGAGAATTTATATTGGAGGATGTCAGGGTGGGAGCGGGATTTGTGCCAGAGGCATTCAGCAGCCTGGGTGAAGGAGCGGAGGTAGCAGATAGTAAGGTGAGCCAAGGATGGGGGTTTCGGGGTCAAACGGGGCAGGAGGAGAGGGGGGCAATGGAGGGTCATGGTGAGAGAGGCGTTGAGAGAAGAGATGGCAGTGCCTGGGGAAGAGGAGGAGAAGACAGGAGGAAGGAGAGGGGAGAGGGAGGAAGCAAAATCTAAAGGGTTAATAGCCTGCAAATCACAGAAAGGGCATGGAGCCAGGGACGAAGATGGGGTTGAAGGGCGAAGTTGAAGGAAGCGAGGAAATGGTCAGATATGGGACAAAGGTTAAAGGAGAGGTCAGCAACAGTACAGTTTCTGGAGAAGATGAGATCGAGAGAGTGGTCACCGGTGTGGGTGGGGGAATCAGTCCAGAAATGGAGATCAAAGGAGGAGGCTAGGGAGAGAATGCAGGAGGTAGAGGGCTGGGAAGGTGCATCAACATGGATGATGAAGTCACCAACTATGAGAGGGGGGGTATCATCAGAGAGGAAGAACATAAGACAGGATTCGAAGTCCGGGAGAAAAGAGGAAAGGAGCCCGGAGGGGCAGCAGATGACAGCGACACGAAGGCGAAGGGGGGAGATGAGACGTATAGAGTGAGCCTTGAAGGAGGGGAAGGAGAGGGAGGGGAGAAGGGGAGAGGGGCTGGAATCGACAGGGGTTGGCAAGGAGAAGGCCCACGTCACCACCCCGGCCTTCTGGGCAGGACCGGTGAGAGAATGAAAGGCCTCCAGAGGAGAGGGTGGCAGGGGTGACAGAGTCAGAGGGAGAGATCCAGGTTTCAGTAAGTGCAAGGAGTTGGAAGCAGAGGAAGAGGTTGTGAATGAACGGGGCTTTGTTAATGGAAGAGTGGCAGTTCCAGAGGGAGTAGGAGAAGGGGAGTTGATCAGGGGGAAGGCAGGGAATGTGGATGAGGTATGGGGATGTGGAGCGATGGGGCTTGTGGGGACGGTGGTGGGGAGGACCGGGCTTGCAGGAAATGGTTAAGGGGGGGTTAAGGGGAGGAGGGGGAATAGGCAAGGTGGAAAATAAGGGGTGGGGAGGTAGGAGAAAGTGTTGGAGGGAGTGGGAGAAGCAGGGGAGACAGCAGCAGTGGGAGAAGAAGAGGAGAGATGGAGGGCGAGGGAGTGGGGTAGAGAAGGGGAGACATTCCAGTGGTTGGTAATTGCAGCAGCAGAGGGGATAACTGGGCCCGTGGATGGTGCAGGAGAGTCCGAGCGAAGGCCCGTGGCGGTGTGAGCGATGACTGGACGAGGCTGCGTTGCACTGCTGTCGTCACTGGTGGTGCTGGGTCCTCGCGGGCCTTGCTCATGCCTCATAAATGGCCACAAAATGGCCAGTGCCCTTTTGTCGTCACCCTTTGGGCACCATCCAAGCACTGCCACCCCCCAGAGGGGGGCAGCTGCCTTCTATGCTGTCAGGGGGCGAGGTGTCCCAGGTGTGAGCACTTGCCTGCAGGGAATGGAGGTTGCATCACGCAGGGCTGGGGGAGGGGCTTCCAAAGGGGCCTCTCTTGCTCCCAGGGGACCCTTCCCCAGGGGGGAGGGGGGTAGAGCTGCCTTCTATGCTAGGCTTGGGAAAACAGGACATTTAGTGCAATTATGATGTCCTTATTCAAGTCAATGGCTCAGTTTCCATAGTAAAATACATATCATTTCTTTATGTATTACTGGGAACTAAAATGTAATTTCTACTAGATGAGTGGGGAACCTCAGGCCTGCGGGCCAAATGGGGCTCTCAGAAAGTTTTTATGTGGCCCTTCTATTGCTGAGTCATTAACCAAGTAGCTTATGGGATGAACTTCTTACTGTTGGGATCTGGGAGTGAACAACGGGGCATGGATTGCCCATTGTGACTGTTGGTTCTTCTCCCATGCGATCGAGATTGGCTGCTGTTGGAGGACAGGATGCTGGGCATGATGGACCATTGGTCTGACTCTGTATGGCACTACTTATGTTCTAGTTTCTGGATCCAGTTCCTACCTCCAACCACTGGAAAAACTGAGCTCAGGGTAAGGGACCAAAGACAAGAGCATGCATCAGAGCTTGTACTAACGTTCAAAGTGACTACTGGGATGAAAAAGGTTCCCCACCCCTGCTCTAATCTATTGATCCCCATCTCATTTGGAAACCGTTCCATACCTTTGGTCATTTTTGTTGTCCTTCTTTTCGAATTCTACTATACCTTTTTTGAGATGGGGCATTCAGAACTACCTACAATAATCAAGCAGTGGTTGCGCCATAAATGTATGTAGAGACATTACAATATTTTCTGTTTATTCTCTATTCCTTTCTAAATAATTCCTAACATCCTGCTGCCTTTTTGATAACTGCTGCATATTTATTTATTTATTTATTTATTTATAATTCCATTTTTACCCCACCCCTCTTGAATGCAACTCAAGGTGGCTTACAATTAAAAAAATAAAACAATATCAAGATCAAGATAAATATAAATATATAAAACAACAATATAATCCATGCCCATCCTGGCTGATTGATAGCTGCCGGGAGACATTGGGGCCTTTGCTGGCTGGGGTGGTAAACGCCTCCCTGCAGGAGGGCAGAGTGCTGAGCTGTCTCAAAGAGGCGGTGGTGCGGCCTCTGCTCAAGAAACCATCACTTGATGCTGACTCCCCTGCCAGCTATCGGCCTGTCTCTAACCTTCCCTTTTTAGGGAAGGTTATTGAACGGGTAGTGGNAGCTATGGGTGGCCAGAGAAAGTTTTCTAAGTTACGGCTGGGCTGGGAGAACAAAGGGAGGCGTTTCTGGGGATGCGGACCTCCGAAAGCTCCCTGATTGCGGTGAGGGTTTCTGATCACTTGGGAACCCATGTGGGCACAGGCAACTGGGTTGCGGCTGGCCTAGTGGGCATTCAGGGGGCAGCCTAGAGAAAGAGGGGGACCCCAATTCCGGTGACAAAGTTGCAAAAGTGCATATACAAGACTCTGTGTTGAATGTTTTTGGAAGTGACTAGAGATTTTGATTGCCAGTTGCCACAATTTGTGTCTGTCTTGATGACACCATAAAAGTGTGCGATTTTTAGATGGTTGGATATTCATGTAGCACTTTCTGTAAGCTGGGCTTTTTAAAGCTGTGTCACTGAGGCCAGTCAAATCACTATTTGGGTTTGGAAATACCGGCTGTGGAATTTAGTGGAAGAAATCTGTATGTATTTTGGGAATGCTGAAATATTAAAATAGTGTGGTGAAATATTAAAGTGAAGTCATTCTAAATTAAACAACTGCCCTAGCCTCAGATACATGTCCATTAATTGATATGTGCTTTAAAAGGACAACAGTAAAGCTAATAAAAACATTTTGACTGCAGCTGTTCTTCACTGCTTAGATCTTGCATCATTGGAAATCAATGACTGGGCTGGGTACTTCATCCTGCTGCATAAGATAAGTAAGTTTCTGGGAAAGATAACGCATCAATGCAATAATAAATGAAATGAGTACAAAGATGTATGGTCAATTTTTTTCCTAGAGGTGTATGGTGTATTAATAAGGAGTGATTTATTTAAATCCGTTTGATCAAATTCTGGTTCCAGTTACACTTCTGCAACCTTGCTGATGTTAATGGGGTTAACAGGGTATCACTGAAATAACCAGGTGGCCCAGTGCTTGTGATTCAGTAATTTGATCTTCAAGAATGTGAATATGAATGTACTGTTACTATAGATTTATAATATGACCTATGTACAGTGGAAACAGTTATCCCAAACTCCGATTTAAGTGTCATAGCCATTGCTTGATAGGTATTTTCTTTTGGAAATTTCCATAGTTCTCTGAAACACTGCACATTTCATTCAGTGTCTTCTCCTCTCTGTGGATGATATTCTAACTCTACTGAATGCATTATTAGCTACACACTGGGGAAAGTGACCTGGTAGCAACTTACATTCTCATTCATTACTGCAGACTAGGAATACCTCTGCACTTCATTATAAAACACATTAAGCCTAGTTTATGTGGTTTGTCTACTAGTAGTCGAGAACCAAAATATTGGTGTACTTGTTTGCCAAGACCAAGAAGAATTCCTAAAACAAAAAACCTAACTGTTGTTTAAAAATGTTAAAGGCAGCATCATTTCTAAAAAAAGCCCTTAACTTTTAAATTTTTTTACAAATACAGTTTACCAAAACTTTAGCCCCCCAAAACATAAAAATAAATTACATGTACATTTAAAAAACACATTTTTAATGTGTCTGTCTCCTTAAGGGGGCAGGTCGCAGGGAGAACATGATACCGGTGCTCCGGGCTCTGCACTGGCTGCCTATAAAGCACTGGGTCAGGTTCAAGGTGCTGGTTTTAACCTTTAAAGTCCTTCACGGCCTGGGCCCTGCTTATCTGTGGGACTGCCTCACTCCCCATGTGCCTGTGCGACCCCTGAGATCATCTGTGGGAGCCTTTTTGGAGGTTCCCCGGGCAAGGTGGGTGGCCACTGATGTTAGATCTTTTTTGGTGGCCACCCCTGTGCTGTGGAATTTGCTCCTGGACGAGGTTCAGTTGACTCCCACTCTCCTGCTATTTCAGCGTATATGTAAGACCTGACTGTTCCGTCAGGCTTTTGGTGAGGGGAAGGGGTGGGGTGGGGTGTTTCCCCACATATTGTATTTTAAAATTGTTTAACATTTTAAAAATTGTTTTATTGATTGTTGTTCACCGCCCTGGGCTGCCCTGTGGGCAGGAGGGGCGGGATATAAATTTTAAATAAATAAATTTTTAAAATTAACAACATACAATGTAATGAAGCTTAAATGCCAAAAAGCATGGACATTTTTTACACTTTATCTATGGGTGATTTCAGACGTGATGAGATCACGCTGAACCACAGTGAACCACGGTGAACCCCGCGGCGGGGCCAAGGCGGCCTGAACGTCTGTTCGGTGGCCGCCAGATGTTCACCACGCTGAACACCCGCGCGGGGCCAATTCCAACCACGCTTCCCGGGCTAGCTGAACCAATTCCCGTGGATGCGTGGTGAATGATATCCCCACCCGTGATCAACCAAAAGTCACGTCTGGACGCCAGCCGCCACCCGGGATCAAAGGAAATCATCCCCAGGCGTGGGCAATGAGCGCAACGTCGCTGCCAGGCAACCGGCATCAACACACTCACCGGAGGGAGATTTAAAGGGGAAAAAGCGGCTGGTGAACGTGGTGGGATGGAGCGAGGAGG
>QEPC01012948.1:1181729-1200242 GCA_003113815.1 Sphenodon punctatus | reverse complement strand
GTGCGGCCTCTGCTCAAGAAACCATCACTTGATGCTGACTCCCCTGCCAGCTATCGGCCTGTCTCTAACCTTCCCTTTTTAGGGAAGGTTATTGAACGGGTAGTGGCTCAGCAGCTCCAGAGGCATCTTGACTGTGTTGGTTATCTTGATCCTTCGCAGTCTGGCTTTCAACTGGGTCATGGCACTGACACAGCACTTGTGGCCTTGGTGGATGACCTTCGCTGAGAAAAGGGCAGGGGTCGATCAACCCTATTAGTCCTGTTTATTTAATTTTATTTATTTTTAAAAATTATACCCTGCCTCTCCTGCCACAAGCAGCCCGGGGTGGCTAACAAAATCAATCCAGTAAAATACAAAACATATAAAAACATCATATAATAATAATAAAAATGAGAAGAAAAATCCCAAACCCCCTCCATCCCCCCCTACGCCACCCTCACCCTTCTCCCTCGCCAAATGCCTGATGGAACAGCCAGGTCTTACAATTCCGACAGAAAACCAGGAGGTCCTGGGCCAGGTGGGCCCCCACTGGGAGGGAATTCCAGAGGTGTGACACAGTCACTGAGAATGCCCTGTCCTGCGTGGTCCCCTGGGAAACCCAGGGGACCTCCAACAGGGTGCCCTCAGCTGACCGCAGGGGCCAGTCCAGAACCCGGGGAGTGAGGCGGTCTTGCAAATAGGCAGGGCCCAGACCATGTAAGGCTTTATAGGTCAAAACCAACACTTTGAATCAGGCCCAGAAGACTATTGGCAGCCAGTGCAGTGATCGGAGCACTGGTGTAATGTGCTCCTGGCGACCCAGCCCCATCAGGAGCCGGGTTGCTGCATTCTGCACTAGCTGCAGCTTCTGAGCCATCACCCCCACATAGGTAGCCCCACATAGAGTGCATTCTAGTAGTCTAACTGAGAGGTGATTAAAGCATGGATGATCGTACCCAGATCTGGAACTGAAACCAGCTGCTGAAGCTGCCGCACCAGATGTAACTGGTAGAAGGCACCCCTCGCCACAGTCTCCACCTGGAGATCCAGGTGGAGCTGTACATCGAAGAGCACCCCCAGGTTCTGCACCTGGGAAGCGAATGGAGGACAAACCCCCTCAACTGAGGGGGCTGTAACCTCCATCGACTTACCCACTAACATCACCTCCATCTTGTCAGGATTCAGTCGTAGTCGATTAGCCCTCATCCAGTCCCCCACAGCTGCCAAACACCAGGTAAGCACCGAGACAGCTGGGCCTGGGTCAGCTGAAAAAGAGAGGTACAGTTGGGTGTCATCCACATACTGATGACACCTCACCCCAAACCCCCTGATCACCTCGCCAAGATCTATTAGATCTATCGGCAGCCTGTGATACTGTTGACCACGAGATGTTGGTGACGCGCCTGCGGGACAGTGTGGGGGTGGGCGGGATCGTTCTTGAATGGTTCCGCTCATTCCTGACCGGAAGAACTCAGCGGGTGGTACTCAGTGATTCTTTTTCATCTTACCGACTGTGTGGGGTCCCGCAGGGTTCGGTTTTGTCCCCTTTCCTGTTCACCATGTATATGCAGCCACTTGGCGAAGTGATCAGAGAGTTCGGGGTGAGGTGTCATCAATATGCTGATGACACCCAACCGTACTTATCATTTTTAACCGACCCAGGCCCGGCTGTCTCTATGCTTACCCGGTGTTTGACAGCTGTGGGGGATTGCATGAGGGCTAATCGACTGCGACTGAATCCTGACAAGACAGAGGTGATGCTAGTTGGTAGGTTGGCAGAGGTGACGACTCCATCAGTTGATGGAGTCTGCCCTCTGCTGACATCCCAGGTGTGGAACCTGGGGGTGCCCCTCGATGCGCAGTTCCACCTGGATCTCCAGGTGGAGGCTGTGGCAAGGAGTGCCTTCTGTCAGTTATATCTTGTGCGGCGGCTTCAGCTGCTGGTTTTGGTTCTGGGTCTGGCCATGATCATCCATGCTTTTATTACCTCTAGGTTAGACTACTGCAACGGGCTTTATGTGGGGCTACCTATGGTGATGGCTCAGAAGCTGCAGCTGGTGCAGAATGCAGTGGCCTGACTCCTGGTGGGGCTGGGCTGCCGGGAGCACATTACACCAGTGATCTGATCTCTGCACTGGCTGCCAATAGTCTTCCAGGACCGATTCAAAGTGTTGGTTTTGACCTATAAAGCCTTACATCGTCTGGGCCCTGCTTATTTGCGAGACCGCCTCACCCTCTGGGTTCTAGATCGGCCCCTGTGGTCATCTGGGAGCACCTTGTTGGAGGTCCCCTGGGTTCTCTGGGGGGCCATGCAGAATAAGACGTTCTCGGTGGCCACGCCGCGCCTCTGGAATTCCCTCCCGGTGGGGGCACAGTTGACCCCGGACCTCCTGGCCTTCTGTAGGAACTGCAAAACCTGGCTGTTTCATCAAGCATTTGGCGAGGGAGGGGGGCTGGGGAGGGTGGTTTGGGGTATTATGTGATTGATTTATTTTATAGTTGAATTGTTTTATTATATTTATATGTATTGTTATATGTTCTGGGCCTCCTGTGGTGGGAGAGAGCGGAATATTAATCCTGTAACATAAATAAATAAATAAAAACTACATACCAACTCTTGTGCATAAAACACTCCCCTGCCAATCGGCTGGCAGAAGAGCTAGGTCTTGCATTGAGCTATGTTTTCAATTAAGTATCCACAATGATTCCAAGTTCCTTTTTCTGAGTGGGAAAGCACCTAATTTAGAACCAGCATTATATATGTATAACTGGGTTCTCTCTGCTCCACCATATACATTACTTACAACATAGTTCATCCTCTCAGTTTTACTGTTCTAAGGACCCATTTTAAGTCCTAGAACTGGCACGTCATACAACTGGACCTTTACTGGCTCAGGACTGAATATTACCCATGGGGCATCTCCGGTTAGTGTAACTCTTTTGTAACAGGGGGAGTTGAAAGGAAGACCATGGTGAGTGTTGGAAATTAGTTGAAGGTTTTCTAGTTGTTCTAGTGGGAATGGTTGAATGGTCATGTTTCAGGAAGCCAAGTGCATGAAATGAAATTTACTGTAGCACCTGTCTCTGAAACTTCTGTCCTGTAAATCACTGCCTGGTGATATGCATATATTAAATCTATTTACTGTGTGATTTTTCTTTTACTTTGCAAAACCTGCTGTATATCCAGCCTAAAATTTAAATAAAAGCATCATATAAGAACTAAGGAGATAATGAAAGAAATCTGAATCTAATGAGACAAGTGGATGCGAACTTGATTGCTTAAGTTAAGATGCCCCGACACAATTTTGCAGCATTCTCTCCAGTTTCTTTTTGTTTTTCCCCTCTATTTTGTTGTTAGATGACGCTTGCTTGGCTGAGAATCAATAATTCTAGTACAGCCAATATTACATAATTATAAAGTTTAAGTACAAAAGATGTACAAATCGTTTGTTATAATTTGGTCCCTCTTGTGGTTTTTCTCTTATCGCAAATAATTGAACAAATACATGCCTAGCTGTAATATACATCCTTTGTAGCTCTCTCTGAGTACTTCCTTATTATAGGGTATTTTCAGACGTTACGAGATCACGCTCAACCACGGGGAATTCCCACATGGTGATCGTGGGCCCGTAACATCTGTTGGGCTGAACGGAAGCTGCCTGCCAGATGTTCACCCCCGCGAATTATGGGGGGGAATCACATTGACCACGCAAATGGAGGTCCTGCCTCGACCATCTCCATTTGCGTGTTCAAAGGGGATCATCTCATCTGTCCCCCGACCACGACCCGGAATCAGCAGCGGGATTCTGGGCCGTGGTCAATTCCCAGGGGGGATGGGTGGGCAATGTGGCCGCAGCACCTGCCTGTCTCTCAAGAGGGCGGGTGGCCTAGGGAGCGTGGGGGGGCGGGGCTGTGTGGCCACACGTTGAGTCGTGCGGCCCCTCTCCCTCCCTAATTCCCCGCCGGGATCAGCCGGCATGTCTGTTGGACGTGCTGGTTTGATCCCGGCGGGGGAATCAATGGGTGATTCCGTGACGGGGCCAATACAGGCCCCGTCGCGTCTGAAAATACCCACAGGCTCTTTTCTCAACATCTTTCCTCTCCTCCCTCCCCCTCCAGTTCTGGTTTATGAGTGTGAAGAAGTTGCTATTCTGCTTTGTGTCTGGCAGATTCCCCAAGGTGATTGCCAAGTTCACTTGGCCACCACTTTGAGAACTGATGATAGAATTCCTACCCAGCATTCTGCCAAGCAGAAATTATGCCAAAATAAATCTTACTCCACTATATCACTTGTTTGGCTGAGTGATTGAAGGAGTTTAATCTTTTACATGACTGACTTCTGATAGGTCAGCAGAAAAATGCTTTGATGAATTTCGGTCAATTTACACAAAGTGTGCTGAGCAGGAAACTGAGGGAGTCATTCGTACTGGCTGACATCACAGGCTTGTGCAGGTAGACTAGCATGATTACCAAGGCAGGGAAATGCAGAACCAGCATAAAGCATTATGGATTTAGGTGCCTTCCAAGAACAGTGTGTTGTGCCAGTGCTAGGGCTGTTTTTGTACATAGATATTGTGGCAATCAAACATTGCTAAGAAATGTGACTCGGTACTGTTTGCTGTAAAAGCCATGGTCAATTTACTTATTAATTTTTTTAAAAAAAATGTTTACTTTGATGCTTGGAAACTGGAATGTAATCCTTACCTATTTCCAGTTAAATAATCATTTCCCAAATCATGTTCTGAAAGAAACTGCTTAATCAGTAACATCACTCCCAATAGCCCAAAGCTGAGTTGCTCTGTGAGCAGGAGGGTTGTGGGATAAAAGAAGACTGAAATAAATAAATAGAATGCCTAACCCACACCAAACCACTTTTGTTTGTGCATCATCATCATAGGGAGCCACACAGCCTAGATTTATATTCTCAAAGTCAAGCTTTAGAAATTTAGGAAATAACAGATCTGAGGTTACTCATGCAAACTTAACTGCTACCCCACTGTGTGTCTGCAACAGGATACAGCCTTTAATTACGTGACTATTGAAGGGTGCTTTTAGACGTGACAAAGTTCGTGGATTTAAATAATCCGCTTTTACAAAACTTGCGCAAGTGGTGCTTAGACGCGCCTCTGCCATTGGAAACAGCGGGTATTTCAGATGTGACAGGCTGTTTGGCCCGCCACGCTGAATTCTGGACTTTTCCAGATTCCGGTCTGTGATGAGGCCGTCCGTCCATCAGGTGTGCCAGCCCCATCACTGAAGGGAATCAGGGGGCAGGGCTGTGCGGCGCAACATGTGACCACACGGCCCTGCCCTCGGGGAGATGGGCATGTGCAGCAGCCAACGAGGCCGCTGTGTCTGATCACTTCCCGTGGCCCAGACCACAATGTGGAATGGGTCAAGGTAACAAACGTTACTTTTGACCTTTTCCTGATCGTGGTGAAACTAACCATGGTTCCAGCTCTGTGGCCTGCCACAGAGCTGGAACCGTGGTCAGTGTTGATCCCTGCCAGGAATTCACCATGGTGAACATCTGGCAGGGTCAAACAGATGTGAAAGAGAACACAGTCACCCCACCCAATCCACTGTGGTTCAGTGGGGTTGACTGTGATCATGTAACGTCTGAAAATACCCAGCGGCTTGTGCATTAATTTGAAACTGGATTTGTAAAATTCCGATATCGAGGTTTTACAAATCCGGATTCAAAATAATACTTGAGCTGCTGTTTCCAATGGCGGAGGCGTGTCTAAACACCACACGCCAGTGTTTTCTACAAACGGATTATTTAAATCCACGAGCATTGTGTTATGTCTAAAAATGTGCTAATACTTTTTCACAGGCCCCCAGCCTCATTCAGTGCACAGTATAGCTGTCTGAGGAAGTAGAATTCAGATTGCACACGATTGTAAGCCTAGCATTTTCTTGCATTCTAGTGCTTGGCTTTGTAGCCCAAATTACATTCCTTTAACAGTTTTTGTGTGTGTGGTGGTAACTGTTCTATGAGCACATCTTAACTCTCTAACCAGTCAATAAAGGGCTTCCTCCAAAGCCCATTGGAGTTAATGAGAAGAAACCTTTACATTTATTTGTGTGTGTTTGTTTATTTATTTAGACTTTTATATGCTGCCATTCCCATTAGGCTCAGGGCAACTTACAATAAAAACATCTAAAAGTCCCCTTGCCCACCCAACCCTTCCCCTAACCTACCCAACCTTATCTCTACTTATCAACTGCTTGGCCAAATGAAAAGGTCTTACCATGTTTCCGGAAGATGAACATGGTCGGGTTTAAATCAACCTCCAAGGGGAGGGAGTTCCACAATTGTGAAGCAGCCATGAAGAACGCCTCTCTGACCATTTTTAGCCCTTCCCTCCCCGTGCACATATTCTGACTGCAGGAGGGAATGCGCAGCCAGAATATGCGTGGGGATCGGCTGGTCTGAAAGCCCCACCCTCCACGGGGCTTTGCCAGCAGACACGTGCAGGGATGCAGAGCAGAAAATTGAGCTCTGCATCCCTGTGCATGTCTGCCAGCAAAGCCGTACCCGCGGGATGGGGGCTTTCAAACCAGTGGAACCCTGCACTTATTCTGGCTGCGCATTCCCTTCCGCAGCCAGAATATGTGCACAGGCGGAAGGGGGGGGAGGTCTGAAAGTGGCCTCTGTGTACCCTAGCTGTGTAAACCTGCAAGAGGGCATTCCTGGTTCGAAGACTGCAAATGGGACATGATGGAGAAGGTGGTCTTGCAGTTACCTGGAGCCTAAGCCATTTAGAGCATTATAGATCCAAACCAGCACCTTGAATTGTGCCTTGAAAGCTATTGGTTGTGGTTGGTGAGTGTTGGTGTGTGTTGTGGGTGACTGTTTTGGCTGTGAGTGATTGTTTAAAAAAAAAAAAAAAAAATTAAGAAGGCTGCAGTGCACCCAGTGCTTATTCAGCAGCTGGGGACCAACTTGCTGCTTGAGGAGGAAGAGGTCGCTGGCACTGCCCCTACTACATCTCCGGTGGTGGTGTCCAGCTCCTCAGCTGAGGAGCAAGCGGCGGGCAAAGGAAGTGCTGCCAGGTTTGTAAACTTTGAGGACAAAAAAGGCTCTATCCGTTAGAGCGAGCTCAATGGCGTGCGGGTGCGTGCGTGGGTGGTGGGCATCAGTCAGGCACAAACAGTGGGCATCAGCGGATGTCTGCCACAGAGAGAGAGGGTACTGTAGTGTGGGGGGCTCTGGCACGAGCAGCACCCTCACCCAAACATGTGCCAGGCTAGCAAGGGTCTCCACTCTCCAGTTGCCATCCCATTCCCTATCCACCCCCAAATAAGGGCAGGATTTGCAAGTGCCTGCCAGGCCCTTTATAGTTGCATCCCCTAGCACCCCCTAGCATTCATGGGAGGGCAGGATTTGCACGTGCCAGCTAGGGTCTTCCAAGCACCCCAGGGAGTGCAGGATTTGCACGTGCCAGCCAGGGTCTCCCAAGCACCCCAGGGAGTGCAGGATTTGCACGTGCCAGCCAGGGGCTGCAATCCCTAGCATCCCCTAGTACCCCCGGGAGGGCAGGATTTGCATGTGTCAGCCAGGGGCTTTCTAGTTGCAATCCCTAGCATCCCCGGGAGGGCAGGATTTGGATGTGCTTTCTAGTTGCAATCCCTAACACCCTAAGGAGGGAGGACTAGAGGTATCCTCATCATAAATGCATGATATTACTTACTGGGGGTGTTCTTAATGCGTTCCCATTTCAGAGAGGAATTGGATGCCGGCCCCAGCGCTGCTGCCAGGACCAGGCCAAGGAGGAGGAGGACCCCTAGGCACAGGACGTCACTACCAGTGACACCCCCAGACATTCGGCGCTGGCAGTCGGATGTCTGGAGGTTTTTTGACAAGGGCGACGGAATCGCCACATGCAAGGTATGGCACGGGGACTGGAACAACAGGGAATGAATTGTCCTATGACCTGACCTGTTAGGAATGGAAGTCCCCTGCAGAGAGAGATTGGCCACCCAGTCCACCCGCTTGTGGAGACAGAATGCAGGCAGGGCTTGACAGACCATTGGTCTGACACAGTATGGAACTTCTTATGTTCCTATCTTTTTCTGCTCTTTTTAGATCTGCCATAAAAGATTCCGCCAGCAGAGGGAGGGGACCACATCAGGGCTCATCGGCCACATTGAGCGCACCCATGGCCTGAGAGTGAGGCGGCAGGTGGAGGAGTCTGGTGTGGCCGTGGTCGTGGAGCCTCAGCACCAGAAGAAGGGGGGGAGAGGCAACCCAGAAGCGAAGGTATGTACACCCTTCCCCCTTCCCCGCTGTGGAGACCCCAGGAGAATGCAGAGGCCAAGGCATTTAGGGCGCAGTTGCAGTGGCCCACCCGGGACTTCATGGCCGAGGTCCAGCAGTCTACAGCCCCCATGGAGAACTGCCTGGTGGAGCAGTTGCAGGTGGTCCAGGTGGAGAGGCAGAAGGTGGAGGCGTACAGCCAGTATGTCTCCACCGAGATGGACTGCCTGCAAATGTACCACCAGGCGCTCTCCAGCTGGCATCGGGACATGGAAGGGGCCCTGAACTTTGTCATCTCTCACGGCTACGAGCTGCATGCTGGATGTGGGCAATGGACTTTGGGCGCATGAGCATAGATGGGAGTTCTTCCTGGTTCTGGCAGGTGGCAGCCAGGGTAGCTAGATACACTTACCTCTGCCCCTCATCTCCCTCGTTCTAGCTGGGAACCTCTCTCTCTCTCTCTCTCTGTCCATATAGTGCGGGTGACAGCATGGGTTGGATCATGTCTGTCTCTCCTTCAAGCAGTGGGAGGACTTTCTCTCTCTCTCTCATTTCTCTCTCTCTCTCGGCAGCAACCTGAATGGGCAGACAGGCACCTTGGCATGGGAAGCAGGAAAGCGGACTGAGGCATGCTTTGAGCTTGACGGCAAGCTGGGCGGGCAGACAGACAGTGTGGCATGGGAGGCAGTAGGGCAGGCAGGCTTTGAGCTAGGCAACCTGGGTGGGCAGACAGGCACCTTAACATGGGAGGCATGAAGGCGGACTGAGGCATGCTTTGAGCTTGGCGGCAAGCTGAGCGGGCAAACAGGCAGCGTGGCATGAGAGGCAGTAGGGCAGGCAGGCTGGGACCAATATTGGCAACAGTGCACTCAGATAGGCTAGCAAAGACTGCAGCATGAGAGAGTGAGAGCCAGTCACTGTCACATAGGCAGGCTGAGATCGTGTAGCCATAGGCCGGCTCGCAGGCTTACAGTTTGTTTCCCAATGCCACCCTGCATCATGAGGTCAGTCAGATAAGGCAGCCGAGACCGTCTAGTATGAGAGAGAGAAGGCGAGGCAGGCAGGGTGGGTGTCAGGCATTGGGAGGGACAGGACCTCAGCAGCACCGAAGCAGTAGCCCTAGCCCAGATTGAGAAGGAGGAGGAGGAGCCCCGTCCCAAGGCTGGCCCTGACATGGGATGGTGTGTGCCACTGCATCATCACTCCTTTTCCAGGGGCAAATCTGGAAATCCCAGCAGCGGAAGGTTCACCTTCAGGAACAGCAACTGCTCCACCCACTTGGCCCCCAGTCTCAGGCAGTGTGGGGCGCAAATTTCCCCCGCATGGAGAACACCCTCTCGCTGGGGACACTGGTTGGTGGGCAGGACAGGATACCCTTGGCCACTTTGGACAGGGCCAGCCACACGTTGGCCTTGCTGGCCCAGTAGGCCAAGGGATCGCTGCTGGGATCAATGCATGGCTCCTCCTCCAGGTAGGTCTCCATTGCTGCTGAGGTGCCATCATACTCCCTCTGGTAGCTCTGGGTGGGCACCACCTGCCCCACTGCCCTCAGTCATGCTGCTTGCCCTTTTGNGTGGACTGCACAGAGGAGGAGCTGCTGGCAGTAGGGGTCCTGCTGGTGCTCATCCTGTTGCTGGTGCTACTGCTACCACTAGGGCTGGGGACAGGGATAGACCCAGATGGCTGGAAGGGGTCGCTGCTCCCACTCCCACCATCCCCAGGGGCATCCTGCTGCATGACCCGCTCTGCCTGCCAGACCTTCTGCACCAGTGCAACCTTCCGGAGGCCATAGACCGCTGTGTCACATGCCATGCTGCCGTTGATCCTGGGGTCCAGCATGGTTGCCAGGACATATTAATCCAGGTGCATGAGCTTATCAAAGCCCCACCTTCAGCTTCTGCACAAGGTCAATCTCCTCATCTGACATCTTCCTACCCTGAGAGCCACAATCTCCCCATTCCTCCCCCTTGAATCTCATCCAGGATGCTGTGGAGACAATGCACCATCAGGGTCACCTGGCTGAGGGTGGCAGTGGAGCTGCTCAAGGTCTCTGTGACAGCCAGAAATGGTCTCAGGTCAAAGACTGTGTGAGCTATAATCTCCCATTCCTTCCTGTTGTACCCTGGAGGAGCCTCAATGTCTGTCTCCAGATGCAGGGTGGCTTTCTGTTCAAGAAGCCGCTCGAGCATCAAGAAGGTGGAATTCCACCTGGTGGAGATGTCCTGGACCGGCGTGTGCTCCAAGGACCCTTGCTCGGCCTGCTTCTCCCAGAAGAGCTCGCTGACCTTAATGCTGTGGTTGAAGAAGCCCGCCAGCTTCCCCCCCCACTCGACCATGGAGCTAAGGGTGCCTGGCCCAATTCCCTTCTCCCCCAAGCCCAGAGAATCCTTCACCATGAGATGGATGGTGTGTGCGGCACCAGGGATGCTTGTGAATCCCCCGTCACAGACTGCCTTTAGTATATTGGCCGCGTTGTCCGTGACCACACACCCCGTGGTGAAGTCCATGCCTGGCATGACCCACTCCCTCACCATGGTGGCCAGGGCTGTTTCAAGGTTCCTCGAGGTGTGAGAGGTGTCCATGACTTGGACCTGAAGCAGGGCCCACCTATACCCTCCTTCAGGTCCCCTCTTGCCACTGCCAAGCGGTGCCTCTGCATCTTGCCACCAGTGTGCAGTCACTGCCAGGTGGGTATGCTGGGCATTTCTGGCGGACCACAGGTCTGTGGTAAAGTGGACCGTGGACCCCCCAGCCCCTGCCAGAAGCTCTCTCACCTGCTCCTTCAAAGCCCTGTAGACCTGTGGCACCACGGTCCGAATCAGGGTGGTGTGGGAAGACATCTTAAAGTTGGGGGCCAGGAACCCAATTATCCACTGGAAGCCCTTGTCCTCCACAATTGACAAGGGCTGCCCATCCAGGGCAATCATTTCTGCCAACAGGTGCTTGGCTTTCCCTTGGAAGCCAGTGCCACGGTGCCCTGATGATGGGCTGGTCAGATCCCCCCACCCCATCTCCTCCATGCTGGACTGACGGCGCTGCTGGGGAGGCTGCTGCTGCTGTTCTGCCCCCATACTGCTCCTGCTGCTAGAGGCAACAGCAGTTGGTGCAGGACGCTGGCCCGCTGAAGGAGCCGGGTGACTGGACGCTGCAGTCGGGAACCCACTGGCATCCACTTCCCCTGCCGTCCCACTGAGCAACACAGCACTGGCATGCGTTGAGGTGCCTCGCCATTGCAGTTGTGCCAAGGTTGGCGAGAACCTGCCCACACTTCACCACCTTATTGCACAGTGTGTGTGCACTGCACCTTTCTGGGATCATCTGCCTGCACCTGCTTGAAATGATCCCAGACTGAGGATTCCCCCCCCCTCCTGCCTTCTTGCCCGCCCCGGCTGACGCACTGCTGCCAGCGCTGCTGGGATGGGGAGACGTTCGTGGCTTTGGCGACGCAGCTCTGGGAGGAGGGTCAGACATTGCCTCAGTTACAGACATCTCCTCTGCGGCACTAGTGTCTGCCTCTGACTCACTGTCTGCGATCATGGTGATGTCCCGTGAAGGGACCCTGAGGCTGGACTGCCCGTGCCCGCCGTGCTGCTGGCACTCTCCCTGTGCCCCCCTTTGTAGCTGCTGGTGCTGCTGCTGCTGCTCCTCTCCCTACTGAGATTGTCTGGGCATCAGGCCCTGCCTCTAGCAGCCGGGGTTGGATCCACCAGCTCTGGACTGCTGGGGATTGCCTTGATAGTGGGGGACATTGGTGGCCCTGGAGGAACATTGGAAGCAGCACCAGCACCTGCTCCGACACCACCACCAGCAGAGACAGATGCAGTCTCAAGTCCTACAGGCCTTCCAGTGCCCTGCATGGCAGTGGAGGAGGGTACTGCCAGGAGGTGATGCTGAGCCGCTGAAGCCTGTTGCCCTAAAGCAGGCCTGCTGAGTTTGGGGGGTGGGGGGTGATGTGCTCTGCCTCAGTGACTAGTTCAGAAGGTGTTGGGAAGGGGGGAGGCAGACAGTTTTGTTTCTTACTGTGCCCTCCTCACCTCAAGCCCCATTGGCTCCATGCAGCCTAGCCCGTGGCCGATCGCGGACTGCAAAGCCAGTGGTCGGAGGCGAAAAGGGATGGTGATTGGGCAGGCTGGCTGCTACTCCAAGTCTCTCCACCCCTGGTGCCTGGAATTCTGCTCCTCAGCTGACTATCCCTCCTTGCCACATTTGGCCTTCCAGTGACACCCCGTTTTTGTTGTTTTTAGCCACCCGAACGCGATCCGAACTAACCGAACTGTTCGGTCATTTCGACATTTGGAATTGAGTTCGGTTCAGTCGGTTTGGGTTTGGGTTCATGTTCGGTCATCTGAATAGGCCGAGTTCGGGCCGAACTCTGAACTTCCGAACCGCGTTCACCCGTCCCTAGTTTCTAGCTCAGCGTCGATGTGCAGTGGACCCAATATGTGAAGATGTTATCTCTTTTTAAGAGTGTGCTTGGTTGTCAGCTCTGACTGTTTTAAAAAGGGAGCACATTTTGAAGAATTTGGGCGTATCTTGGGGTGGCGCTGGTTTTGGAGTGATATTGAGCCAAACATGTAATCTTGGAGGGCTCACCGATCCATATTGTATTGAGGGTCATAGACACAAAACGCAGGAAAAGATTGGATGCTTCAGATTTAACATTTGAACCTAAGTAAGGCAATCCAATTTTGCCAGGCAACAGTGTACACCAAAGACAGTTTACAGGTTTTGGAGAGAAAACAATGCACTGAAGCAGTGGACAGAAAATAAAGATGCAGAACCATGTAGAAAGTGCGGAAGCAGAACAGACAGAAGAGTAGCAAACTGAGGGCTTGAAAAAACAAGCAGAAGGAATTTGCAGAAGACAGTAGAACGACTAGGGCCGCTTTTATAAGAGGAGCTGCCGACAACAGGGAGTGCGTCACTTCCAGCAGCGCGGGGAGCATGTAAACACTCCCCACGCGGCTTTTCTCTCAACGCGAGACTCAGGAGGTGCTTTTCAGCGCCTTGTATAAAAGCAGCCTGGCATATGTTGTGGTTAGGGTTGCCACCTATGTATATTTTTCCAAGTCACTTATGAAAAATACATGTTGCGGGGCCTGCATTGCCACCTATGGCACCAACACAGGCCCTGCAATGCTTATTTTTTCATAGGTGGCCTGGAAAAATATACATAGGTGGTAACCTTAGTTGTGGTATCAAGCATAAACCACGACAACAATGTTCAGGTTTATACTGAGGAGCAGATACTAACTTAGGCCCTTTTTAAAATGGACCACGGTGGGTGGGGGGGATGGATGTGCGGCCGAGGTGGGTGTGCACGCACCCCCATTTCCATCCACAGAGCATCGGGCATTGGAGCCCGTTGCTCTGTGGGTGGATGATGGGTGGAGGAGGGTGTAGTGCGGGAGCGTACACCCACACCCATTCCCCATAGCATTCACACGCGTGCCTCCATCCATCTTCATGCAGTGAAACTGCATGGAGATGGGTGGGGGCGTCTCGTGTGAAAAGGGCCTTAGTGTGTACGTGAGCCTGAGGTAAAGCTTCATGGCAATGTTGGAATTCTATTGCTTGTAATTTGCCAGTGAAAAACAATACCTATACTGAGTTTTAAAACATTTCAGGCCCTGGGCCTTATCCAACGAGTGTACTCTTTGGAAGGGCAAGAGATCATATATATTGAGGATCAGTTTCCAGATATCTTTAAATAAATTGGAAAGTTGTCAGCGGAATATGAAAAAGAAATGAGAAAAAGTAACCATACCACAGACTGTGCCCCTAAGAACATCCCTTTAGTCTTAAGACCTACAAAAAGGGTAATTGGACAGATTGGTTGCACTAGATATCAATAGGAAAGTAGAGGCACCAGCAGAATGGACCGATTCATTAGATATAGTGGACAGGAAACACTTTGCTTATGTGTAGACTCTTTGGAGTCTAAATGTAAGCAAAGTCTTCATGTTATATTTATGTTATGTATTTTATATTATGTTTAGACTCCTTTGCTTATGTTTGGACTCCAAAGAACTCAATAGGTACAAGGCAACAGTTTCTTATACCCACAAGAGAAGAAATCTGTGGAGAAATGGCTGAGACCAAATATTTCCCTGCCCTGGCTGAGTAGAGCAGTATACGTTTGTAGACTTTTAATGCATCATTTAGAAAATACTATTTTTTTTGCAGATTACCATTTGATTTCTGCTGTTAATGAAACAGTGCAACAAATTTCCAACAGTTATTGAAGGTACAAAGATGTAGGACTTTCCAATCTTGTATCAAACAATGAAAGAGTATATGGAGGGACTCCAGGGTGTTATGGAAAAGGCTCAGGAAGCAGGGCTCAGATGACACTGACTATGATAAAAGTAAGGTTACAAAAATTCCTGGGAATATTAGACTTAATAGGGAAACTTTTTAAAAAAAATAAATAAAAATAAAATCAAACCTTGCTGATAAAACCAGAAATAATTGATTTATTTTTATACTTATGAAAACATTTCTATACCAGCCCCTATGCCCAATGGCAGCCCAGGGTGGTACATTATATAATAATATTATAAAACAAATATTCATACAATTTTTAAAATCACATTAAAAATCTCCAAAAAAGAGGTCCAGGAAAACCCTAAAAACAACAAACCCCACCCCTACCTGTCCCCTTCACCAAATGCCTGGCAAAACAGCCAGGTCTTACAGTTTCCATGGAAAGAAGAGAGATCCGGAGAGAGGTGTCTCTCCACTGGGAGGGAGTTCCATAGCCACTGCGCAGCCACTGAGAACGCCCGCTCAGATGTAACCACCCAGGGGACCTCCAAGTGGGCATCCCCGGCTGACCACAGAGGCCAATCCAGGACAAGAGGAGTGAGGCAGTCCTGCAGGTAAGTTGGTCCCAGGTCATATAGGGCTTTAAAGGTAAACCAACACCTTGAATTGGACCTGGAAGACTATAGGCAGCCAGTGCAGAGATCGGAGCACCTGTGTTATGTGCTCCTAATGACCTGTCCCCATAAGGAGACAGGCCGCCACATTCTGCACCAGCTGTAGCCTCTGGGTTGTCACCAAGAGTAGCCCAATGTAGAGCATGTTGCAGTAATCCTGTCGTGTGGTGATGAAAGCATGGATGATGGTGGCCAGATTGGAGCCCAAGATATATGGTCAAAGGTGGCAGACCAGATGTAATTTACCAAATGTACTCCTTGCCACAGCTGCCACCTGGGCATCAAGGTGGAGCTGTGAATCAAGGAAAAGTCCAAGGCTCCAAACCTGAGGAACCAAGGAGGGACACACCCCATCAATGATGGGGGGCCTCTACTCCCTCATTCCTACCCACCAACATCACATCTCGTCTTGTCAGGATTCAGTTTCAGACGGCTCGTCCTCATCCATTTCCTCACTGCAGCCAGAGACCAGGTAAGCACAGAGACTGCCGGGTCTGAGTCTGATGAAAACGAGAGAGATAGCTGGGTGACATCAGCATACGGATAATACCGAACCTCAAATCCTCTCACAATCTTGCCCAGTGGCTGCATATACACGTTGAACAGGAGAGGGGACAAAATAGATCCCTGCGGGACTCCACACATGAGGGCCCGGGAGAAAGATGTACAATTCTCCAGTACCACATGCTGAGATGTCCCAGTCAGGAATGAGTGGAAGCATTCATGAACAGTTCTGCCCACTCCAGCAGTGTCCCGCAGGTGAGTCACCAACATCTCATGGTCAACCGTGTTAAATGCTGCTGAAAGTTCTAACAAAATCAGAAGAGTGGATTGACCTCGATCCAACTCTCAGCGCAGATCGTCAACCAGGCCACAAGCGCAGACTTGGTGCCATACCCCAGACAAATTTATTTATTTATTTATTTCAAACTTTTACTACCCTACTCCTCCTGCCACAGGCAGCTTGGGGCAGCTTACAATTCATAAAACAACATTAAAAGTAAACATTAAAATAACAATTAAAACAACTAAAAAGAGGAAAAGAAAATAACCCCATACCCAAAAAACCCTCCACCCATCTCCCCCGCCAAATGGCTGGCGGAACAGCCAGGTCTTACAACTTCTCCGAAAAGAGGGGAGATCCAGGGCCAACCGGGCCTCCACTGGAAGGGAGTTCCACAGGCATGGTGAGACCACTGAGAACTCCCTCCCCTGTGTGGCCCCCCGGAAGACTTGGGGGACCTCGAGCAGGGTGCCCGCAGATGACCGCAGGGGCCGATCCAGCACCTGGGGGGTGGGTGGGTGAGGCAGTCCCACAGATAGGCAGGGCCTAGGCCATTTAGGGCTTTATAGGCCAAAACCAACACCTTGAATCGGGCCCGGAAAACCACCGGCAGACAGTGCAGAGAGCAGAGCACTGGTGTAATGTGCTCCTGGCGGCCCAGTCCTACCAGAAGACAGGCCGCTGCATTTTCTGCACCAGCTGCAGTTTCTGAGCCATCACCATGGGTCACAAAAGCCAGACTGTGAGGGATCAAGGAAGTCGATGCAGTCCAGATGCCCCTGGAGCTGTTGGGCCAGAGCCCAATCAATAAACTTCCCCAAAACAGGAAGGTTAAAGACTGACCGATAACTGACAAGGGCACCCATGTCAAGAGATGGCTTCTTGAGCAAAGGTTGCACCACAGCCTCCTTCAAGCACCCTGTGACACTGCCCTCCATAAAGGAGGCATTGAGAACTCCCGCCAGCAATGGCCCCAGTGTTTCCTGGCTGGCTTTTGCCAGCCAGGACAGACACGGATCAAATTTGTAAGTGTTGGCCCTCACAGTCCCCAGCAACTCCTCCGCATACAAATGATACCCGCTGAACTTAACTCCACAAAAGTGGACCAGATGGGGCATTCATAACCTCAGATACATCCCCTGCATTTCATGCAATGTCAAAGTCGTGGTGGATATGAGCAATTTTTATCTGCAAAATAGTCGATAAACATATCACAACGAACACTGGAAAATTCAAGTTCCAGGCGGAGAGAGGCCATACTGACCAGCCCCTTCACCACCTGGAAAAGCTCCGCTGGATGCGACTTTGCAGACAATATGATGGTAACAAAGAAACTCCTCTTTGCTGCCCACATAGCCACAGCATAGGCTTTTAACACAGCTCTATAATCGGCATGAGAGCAATACTGTGAAAAAATGTCCAGTGGACATAGGATGTCAACCATAATAAGGAGTTTGAAGAAATAACTGAAATTTCATTTATTAACTACTTTTTGATACAGTACTCTGAAAATAAGTGCCAGGCAAAACTGTCTACCAGATATCACTAAGGAAGGTATTGGGGCAATACTGTGCAAAAATATGCCATAGATAGTGCCATAGATTTCCAAGACACTAATCAAAATAGGGTACCAATATGCACAGGTTGTGTTAAGGACCTAGGGCTTAGGTGAGAGCAAATGTTCCTGTACCATCAGGAAATACTTACCTTTTGGTCGCACTTCTGACTGTTCATCAGTATTTCCTTAACAGTCATTGTTTCCTCACTTCCACAATTGTCGAGATGGGTGCCTGTGGTTTTCTGTCAATTTCTGGTATTTCCAGCATTTTCCATCACTTCCATCATTGTTTGACATTTTCCAGTATTTTTTTATAATTTCCATCATTTTCATCAATTTCTGGCACTTTCTTTCAATTGCCCACACTTTCCATCATTCTTATCAGTTTTCGGTACTTTCTGTCAATTTTATGCCACTAGCCAGTATAGAAACCATAGTGTTAGCAGTTCCATAACTCCTGTTCATTTTGCATTAGGGCAATGAGAGATTTAGTGGGATGTTTGGGAACTGAGGTGTGGGGAACTGGGAGGTGGATGGCGGATCTAGGTGGTGGGGGACAGGGAGGGTGGAGGGAGCACTCATCCCTAGTCTGGGATTACTTCATTCAACCCCCTGAAATGACCCCCGAAGAGGCAGGGTGCACCCGCTGAGCTGCAGTGGTGCACAGGAGGGCTGATCGTGGCACCTCCACCCTGTACTACCATCTAGTGCAGAGTGCTCAAAGGTCACCATGGGTATTTTCAGACGTTACGAGATCACAGTGAACCACGGTGAATACGCACCTGTGGTCAATGTGCCTCGAACGTCTGTTTGGTGGCCGCCAGATGTTCGCCACGGTCAATACCCACATGGGGTCAATTTGAACCACGCTTCCAGGGCTAGCCGGGGGAATGTCCTGGGAAGCATGGTCAAAGAGATCCCCAGCGGGGACCAACAAAAAGTAACATCTGGCCAGGCGCCACGGCCCGGGATCACCGGCGGGATCCCG
>QEPC01012948.1:1142053-1154668 GCA_003113815.1 Sphenodon punctatus | reverse complement strand
GGCCGCATTGGCCCCGCCACCCGCCCGTCTCCCCGGAGGGCGGGCAGCGGGGTGCGTGGAGGGGGCGGGGCCGTGCGGCCGCACGTTGCGCCGTGTGGCCCCGCCCCCTCCCAGATTCCCCACCGGGATCCCCCCGGCACGTCTGATATGGCGTGACGGGGTGACCCTGGCGGGGAATTAATGAGTTGTTTTCGGTATGGGGCCAAGCGGCCCCGTAACGTCTGAAAACACCCATAGTCTCCCTTTATGTAGCGTGTGATTCAATGCCTTCCCCTCTTGTGTTCTTGAGGGTAGGATCCAGGGCATTCCTTATACTGAGGTTATGCCTGTTTGACAACCTAACTGTTGAGACAATCGGGCCTATTATTCTATGATGTCACTTATATGATGGCCCACGACAGGAGTTGTTAGGACCCACTATAGGGAAGTATCCAGGCAGAACTGATCACGCTCTTTTAGTTGTGTTTCTTGACAGCAACGATCCCGATATCATTAAAAATGTAGCATTTTTTTTGCTGCAGGTTGTCCATCTTAGAAATTCGTTTTAAAAGTATACTTCCCTGCCCTTATAAAAGGGGAAACCTGTTATCAGCCGTCCTCCCTGCCTATGGCATCTGTTGGGTGACAGTTGATTTTTGATGGTTTAATAATAATGTCGGTTTTAGTTCATTTTAGGTTGTAACACTTGTCTTTTGTGTTGTAATACTCATGTTTTTGCAATGGTTTGTGACCAAACAATGAAGTATTTGATTAGTCTCCCTTTTAAAGTTAAATGCTATTGCTGTACTTTTGTTTGTCTTTCTCACTCCAGCAATTATGTCAAATGTGATCATATTATGATCTCTATGCTAGTTGCTCTGCCACTGTTACTCCTTGCACCAAGTCCTGCATGCCACTCAGGACTAGATCTAGAATAGCTCCTCCTCTCATTAGTTCCAGAACCAGTTCTTCTACGAAGCAGTCATTTATGGCATCCAGAAATTTGACCTCCACATCCTGCCCCAAGGAAACATTGACCCAATCAATATTCGGGTATCTAAAGTCACCCATTATTATTATGTTGCCGACTTTAGTAGCCCTTCTAATCTTTTAGCATTGCTTTATCAGTCTCTCCATCCTAGTCAGGGGGACGATAGTATAGCCCTACTGCGATACTCTTCCCCTTTATACCTGGAATTTCTATCCATAGAGATTCTAGGGAACAGTTTGCATCCTTTAACATTTTAATAGTACTTGACCCAGTGTTTTCTTTTACATATAGAGGCACCTCACCACCACTCTATCGACTCTGTCATTCCGATATAATTTGTACCCTGGTATTACAGTGTCCCATTGGTTATCCTCATTCCACCATGTCTCTGTGATGCCTATAATGTCTAGCTCTTCATTTAGTGCCATACGCTCTAATTCTCCCATCTTACTTTTTAGGCTTCTAGCATTTGCATATAGACATTTATGTGTATTCTTTTTATTCTTCTTACTGTGCACATTATAGGGGACTGTATCAGGCACCCTGGAATTGTTATTTATCTGTTCTCCAGCGAATTCCACCTGAAGTCCCTTAATTTTTATCCCTTCCTCAGTCTTAAGCAACTCTAAATCCCCTAAGTTAACATCATCCTGCATAGATGCCACAGTCCGAACTGTGCCCTCCACAGTGCCTGTAGGCTTTCCCCCAGGTTCTAGTTTAAAAACTGCTCTATTACATTTTTAATCTTTAGTGCCAGCAGTCGAGTTCCATTCTGGTTAAGGTGGAGCCCATCTTGTCTGTATAGACTCCCCCCTCCACAGAAGGCTGCCCAGTTCCTGATAAATCTAAAGTCTTCCTCCTTGCACCATTGTCTCATCCACACATTGAGACATTCGAGCTCCGCCTGCCTCTGGGGTCCTGCACATGGAACAGGCAGCACTTCCAAGAAGGCTACCCTGGAGGTTCTAGACTTGAGTCTACTACCTAGAAGCCTAAATTTGGCCTCTAGAACCTCCGTCCTACATCTACCTATGTCATTGGTACCAACATGGACGACAACAACAGGTTCCTCCCCAGCACTCTCTAAGATTCTATCTATGTGTCGTGTAAGGTCTGCTACCTTCGCACCAGGTAGGCAATGTGGTCCTTATGGCCACCAGCAACCCAGCTATCTACATTTCTAATAATCAAATCCCCAACTACCACAGCTGTCCTATTCCCAACCTTCTGGGCACACACCCCTGGAAAACTATCCTCGATGCGAGAGGATTACACATCACCTGGAAGGCAGGTCCCATCTATGGGATTGCTTCCTGCCATTTCACGTATAATACTGTCCTATTATTATAATATCCAGTTATATAATTGGTCTGTTAACATGCTGTAGCTAACTAGTGTTTAAACGACATTCTTTAATATATGTTAACCTTTTGCGTACACATGCCCTTTGTGGCTTCCTCCTGGAAAGAAAAAAGAAACGGAGGGTAAAATAACACATGACCGTGGCACAGTGGCAAGCCGCAGTGAACACGGTCCAGACTGGGTCAGGTCACAGAACAAGTGTGCCTGTGACCAGGGACCCAGGAGGATGGAGAGAAACAGGGATGTGTGGCCAATCAATTCACCCCCGCTCAGCACCCTGCCTCCCACCATGATGGGCAGCCATGGTAACCAATGACAGGCATAGAGGTCATTGAGGCCATAGCAGTCCTTGACCCGGGCTGTGTTTGCCAGCCTGAATAGATGATAGCCTGCTGTGGCCTGCTTTGGCCCGGTCATGTGGGCTTTAGTCTTGGCTGTGATCTTGGAGGTTTTCCAAGGTCGGAGTCCAGGCTAGCTGCTGACATGGTCTGGGACAATCCTGGGCCAACAACTGGCAGTACTTGCACAGACATGCAAGTGAGATCTGAGCCAGAGAGGGTCCCAGTGGGCCACCATCACATATGTACTTTTAACCCACTTTTTACATTCCCTTTGAAAACAGGAACACCTATTTGTTTGGCCTTCAAATGGACTGCGAGAGAAGAATGCTTCCTGCCTTACCCAGCACACTATACGATTGTGAAAATCATGTACAATCTGGTTGAAGGGAATTACCTTTTTTTTTTTTTTTTAGTGTAATGCTCAAAAACTGAGTCCAAGACCTGAAAGTCAAGCCTTGTTACAGACGCTTAGAAATATGTAGATGCCCTCCAGAATAAAACAAATAAAAATACATACCAACCAGTCTGCCAAAAAAAATATGCTACCATTCAAAACCCTGCATTGCACAGACACGCTTTCCCTGGGAGAGGATGAGAGAGAGAATGAGCATGTAACAGATTTTGTCATGTTGGTAAATGCACTATTTGAAAGGGTCCACATGCTATGAGAATGCGAAAGGCAACTCAGTGGAACAGAATAGAGTCTTTTCCTTTTGCATCCTCACCAGCGGCAAGAATTCTGCAGATGAAATTCTGCCCTCAGTTTACATCTGTACAGCCCAATTGATAAACCCCATGTAACCCTTTAAAAAACAAGAGGTGTTTAGAACAGGCATTTTCAATGGGGAGATTCAATGTAAAAGTTATTGTAAATCACACCTAAAAGGTTACTCATAAAGGGGAGGGGGAAAAAGAACATTTTTGGGGTGTATACAATGGAACTATCTAAAACCACAAAAGCCAGCTAGATAAACTTTACTTTTTGAATCAGATTACTAATTGCAAAGTTTATTTGTGGGACTAACATTATTTTGTCCATATCTATAATTCTCTTGTTAGTATTTGTTTCTCCAGACTACACATACTTACATTAGTTTTTCTTTTCAGATCCCAAGTATTTTCTGAGACCTCTACTGATCCCATTTTTGGCATCCAACACTGATCTCTTACCATATAAAATCAGGAATGACTTTTAGGTCATTGTGAACTCAATGGAAATTACAAGGCTTATAAACATTCACAGTAGAGTATCAAATCATGAAAAAAGTAAAAATACATTGCTTCTTCCGCTCTCACCAATGCTGTAAACAATTATTTGCCTGCCACAGGAGTAGTCACCATTCTCATTCTGCAACTGATCATTTTTGATCAGACAAGAGATTTTTAGTCTCGATTCTATCGCAGTATGATCTTGCACATTAGGGGTGGGGCTTGGTTGAAAATACCGGATACCAGTTTTACCAGATCTCAGATTACAGGATTATCAGATTAAAACCGGTATACCGGTACCAGTTTTCCCCATTGAAATCAATGGGAGAAAAAAGTAAAAAAACCACCAAAATTACCTGTAATAAAGACATGTAAAGAACAGATTCACTTGTTTTCTTAGCTATTGCTAACCACCAGACTACACTTTGTGCCCAGTAGCCCCCATGGCCCCCATAGCCCCCACGGCAGTGTCCACTACTACTTTTTTTTCTTTAAAAAATAGGGTTTTTTTCCCACAGCACTCAGAAGTCAGATCTCACAGTATCATCATCACAGCAACTGCCAGTGGAGAGGACACTCGCACAGTGGCACATGATGTCAGTCAAGCACGCAGTTTGTTTAGTTTATTATTATTATTATTATTATTATTATTNCCTGTGGCTTACAATCTAAAAGACAAGGAGGGGGAGACAGGGAGAGGGGACAGTGGGAGAGACAGGGGAGAAGACAAATAATATTCAAGTGGATGCGAAGTTTCAGGTGTGTGTGCTTGGCTTGGTTACAATCAGGTTGGTTGCAGCAGTCTGCAGAGGAGGGCAGACAGTAAGTATACACGGAACGACTAGCAGGCATTGGGAAAGGCGGTGAGGAAAAAGTGGGTCTTGAGGAGGGATTTGAAGGAGCAGAGGGAGGGGGCAAGGCAGATGTGGGTAGGGAGGTTCCAGGCATGGGGGGCAGCGAGGGAAAAGGGTCAAAGGCAGTTAGGTGAGCAGGAGAAACGAGGGAGAGTGAGGGAGGGGACAGAGGAAGATCGGAGAGCGTGTGCAGGAGTGCGTAGGGAGATTAGGTCCAAGAGGTAAGGGGGAGCTTGGTTGTGGAGTGTTTTGAATGTGAATACCAGGAGTTTAAAGAGGATATGTTCAGGAAGGGGGAGCCAGTGGAGAGAGAAGAGGAGAGGCTGCACATGGTCGAAGCGACGAGCAGAGTGAATGACCTTGGCAGCAGAGTTTGGGATTGCGATAAGGGGGGACAGGTGAGAGCGAGGGAGGCCAGCAAGGAAGAGGTTGCAGTAATCGAGACGAAAGATAACCATGGCATGAACAAGGGTTTTGACTGAGGAGGTAGAGAAAAAGGGGCGGATCCGAGCAATGTTACGGAGTGCGAAGCGGCAGGATTTGGCCACAGAGTCAATGTAAGGTTTAAAAGAGGTGCGTATCAAAGATGAAGCCCAAGCTACGGGCTTGGAGAACAGGATGGATGGTGACTCCATCGATGCAGATGAGCAGGTTAGAGGGAGAGGAAGGGGAACCCATTTTCCCCCTTCCTCTTCCCTCCTGCTCACACACAGAGCCCCCATCCCAAGAGATTTGGGTGGTGTGGGAGAAAGCACATCACAGTGAAGTGGCCCTGCATCACCTCTACCCCTGAGGGGGCTGGTGAGCTGTAGTGCAGAGCTATGATATAATGCCCGTGGCCCGCTCAACAGCAGGGACTTCAAAGTGTGAGGAGGAGATTGGGGTTCAGGGGAGGCTAGGGGTTTCCATTGCAGACTCTTGGGAAGAGCGCAAGAGGGTGAAGGGTGTGTCTGTGTCTGTGTCTGTGTGCGCATGCACTGTGCACGCCCTACAGGAATATGATGGGGTTCCCACAGAGGAACCCCAGTGGGGCTCTCAAAAAGCTCCTACAAGAGCTCTGTATAATATCGCCAAAAAATACCTCCTTGCCCTTCCTGGTGGAATGGGCAATCCTACATCATCAGGCCCCACATCAAGGGTATTGCCCTCCATGAACCCAAGAAGGGGAAGGTTAGTCTTGACAGAGACCAACTCTTCCACAGTCCTTGGGTCCATCTTGGCATGATGTGGGCTGACGATGTCTCTCGCCACACTGAATACCCGCTCCGACAATACACTCGTGGGAGGATATGAAATGTATTGCAATGCTACCTTTGCAAATGGGGGCCACACCGACATTTTCTATGATCAGTAGGCCAAGGGGTTGGTGTCAGCAGGGCAGGTGGGCTCGGCAAGATATTGAGAGACATATGTCTCTGCCATATCATGTTGCTCTGGTTCACCACTGGCACCTCCCTCCCTCCTCCTCCGCCAAGTCCACCAGTCCAGTAAACAACAAGGTGGATTGGCCCCCACTTGCAACCCCTGTAGAAACAATAGTTTCTCCTTGCAGTGGGGTCGCCTGCACCGGGCAATACTGTTGCACCTCATTGACGAGGTCAACCCTGTTGCTCTTGAAGGATTTGACGAATGCGGCCATGATCTTGACCTGTGGGTCGAGTAGCGTGACTAGGAAATGTGACCGACTCACTTTCAAGTTGTTGAAATGCCAATTCAGCTCATCTACCAAATTCTTTGCCAGTGCCCTCACAGGTCCACGCAGGTCAGTTTGAGAGAGCATGGCTTGCATCCGCCGAAGCAGGATCTGAACTGCACTTGCTGGGCTGCTGGTTTCAGCCCTGCCTCAGGGTGGGGAGATGGAGAGCCTCCACTGCCTGTCCCCATGGGGCTATGGTCAAATGGCGAGAGAGAGGGCTTATTTGTGGGGATTGATTTGAGATTGTTGTTTTGTTGTTTGTTGTGTGGGCAATGGCATTGGAACTGTTGGCATTGCCAATTAAATATGTGGTCACCAACTAAGATGGTAGATTTGGGATTTATTGACCTCTCTCAGTCTCTATGCAGGATCATGAAGAGCGGCATCACATGGCTCAGAGTGGAGACGTCTGCGCTAACCTCCACAGTAGCCTGGTAAAACGGCTCCAGAACCAAGGACCTAATAGAGAGTCTAGCCACTTCTGCCCTGAGAATAGCCCCTGGAACACTTGCAGATACACCCAAAAGGCACCTAAGGAACCAGTTCTGGATCTTTTCCAGCGGCAGCATATCTGCCTATGGGGTCAGGACCAGTCCAAAAAGTAACATTGATACTATTTTAGCGTCATATGCTTTAAGTAAGAAGGACATTGGTACCCCCCTCAAGAGCCTAACAGCTCTAAGTAGCACACGGGTGGGTCTCATTGCACTATTTGCCCTAGTATGGACATGATGGTTCCAAGTACCCCTAATGCTAAATGTAAGGCCAAGATATTTAAAGGATTTGACCAGACCTATCTGACCCATGCTGGTCTTCTAGCTACTAGAAACCTATATTTTCCCAAAGACCATGATCTTGGATTTAGAAGTATTTAAAAGAAGGCCGTTGACTTGGCAGTAATGATGGAACTTCTCCAAGATCCTTTTAATCCCAACCTTGGTCTGGGGGAGGAAGACCACATCATCTGCGAACTGGAGGGCAAGCCGAGTTCCCCCAATGGATGGGGCATGAATTTCCTCCCCCATTATAGCCTCGGGGAGGTCAGAGAGATAAAGATTGAAAAGTAGGGGTGCCAGAACTCACCCCTTACGCACCCCTCTTCTTATTGAAATGGAGTCACTCAGCAGGTATCCACCAGGCCTCCTTACCCTTGCCATATTGTTTGTGTGGAGATTAATAATTGCTGTCAGGAGGGACTCATCAATATCAAAGGTTCTTAACTTAGCCCAAAGGTGAGCCCTTGGCAATAAGTCAAAGGCCTTGTTGAGATCAACAAAGGCCAGATATAACTGCCCTTTTCTTATCTTATGATATTTGTGTATGACATGCTGTACCTCGCATACAGTTTCCCAACCACCGATATCAGACTGATAGGCCTATAGCAGGCCGGGTCTTGGGGGGGGGGCTCCCTTTCTTGTATATAGGTACAATAGTACTGTCTATCCAAGATTGCGGGGTCCCCTCTCCCTTAACTACTGCGAAAAATAGATTAGAAAAGATTCTGGCCCACCAGCAAGGCGCCACCTGTAAGACCTCTGCCGTTAGGCAATCCGGTCTGGGAGCCCTGTGGGGTTTGAGTCTCATAATAAGCCCGGTTATCTTGTCCTCAGGGAAATCCTCCTTCTTCCAACCCTCTGGGGATCCCGCCTGTTCCTGGGAGAGATCCTCAAACCCCACTCCCTGGTCTGTGTAGAGTTCCCCAAAAGAGATTTCCCACTGAGCCTTGGGGAGAACCTGTCCCCCCACATCTCCCCTGGGTTTAATTATTCTATTGAGGGATGACCAAAACCCGCCCAGATTGCCAGTGGTAGCATCCACTGCCATCTTAGCCCATTGGTGAGAAAAGTACTCCTTCCTCCTCATTTTCAACAAGCAAGCGTACTGGGCCCTAGTCTCTCATTCCTTGATGAGTCAGATAGTTCTCTGGTCCATTTCCTTTTGAGCTTTACCAGTCAATTTTTGGCCCTTCTACATTTGAGGTTATACCAACTGTTTGTAATCTTTGGGCCAAAGGCAGACCTATGAATGTTAACCTTCAAGGAGTCCTGAACCAGCCCCAGCAGCACATCATAATATGAGACTGCTATCCCAGGATCTGTAGGATTCTGGATAGCAGCTTCCAGTTGAACTATCCTCTTGATGTCGCTAATGCCACTCATCTCATGGATGAGTGCCCCTGGCGACAACCTCCTCTGTCTTCTCATGCCCTCAGTTTCAGAATCCCGGGAATGGCCTCCTTGTTTTTGAATTTAAAACGTGATGTTCAGGGCCAGATGATCACTCTCAGGTCTAGGTAACAGTTTGACCTTATCATAAATCCCCTGGGCCTGTGCTTGGGCCAAGGCCCAGTCGACCTTGCTCCTCCCCTGAGCTCCCAGGAAAGTACCCCCCACCAAGGGGTCTAATAGGGAGTCCTGGTTCAAGACCATAAGGTCAAATCTCTGGATTATCCCAAGTATAGGGGAGTCTAGTTCCTGGATACCTCTCTCATCAGGGCCTCTTTTAACCTTAGTTCTAGATATTACCACCAACTTCCCATCACGTCCTATGCCCAAATGGGTATTCCAATCCCCAACCAGTAATAGCAGCGCTCTAGGGTGTTGTTCCTCTGCCAGCAAAAGATCTTCCTCCAAGGCCTGCCATACTGTTGGGGAATAATACTGGGAGGAAAGTGGGGGATATACACGTTACATACCAGAAACTGCCCCAGGGTGGAAATGCCAATCCTTCTGAGATCCTACCTCTTGTCCCCAACTTAGATCCCCCATGCAAATAAAGGTCAAAAACCTTTTATATTCAACTCCCCAGTCCCCCTTATCCACGTCTCCTGGAGGCAAAGAATATCAAAACCCTGTAAAAAAATCCAGCCATTCTTGATCCTGAATATGCGCCTTCATCCCTGTAATATTCCAGGAGAGAAGGGAAATATGAATTGAGCTGGTGGTATGTCCAGCCTGGCAGAATAGCGGTAACAGTCTCTCATTTGGAACCTCCCTCCCTTCTGATGGCAGGGGGCCTGAGGCTATTTGTCACTGGAGTAAACTATTTTGTACAATGAGTGAATGCTCTGCAGCCAGCACAGCTACATTGCTAGTCCTATTATGGATTACTACACCGGCCTCATTCCCTAATGCTACCTTCTGTAGAGGAAGTTCAATATGTGCCCCAGTGGTCCCATTATGCGGGGGTGATCCCAACTCTTCAGACTCTAGACGTCTAGCTGCTGTAAAGTCCAGTGCCGAATGTCCAACTTCCTCCCCGCCCAACTGAGGGGCTTTATAGGCAACTTCAGGAGTCCTTATTCCCGCCTTAATCCTCTCCAGCCTATTAAATACAATATCCTGATCGATTGCAGGTAATTTCTGGAGCTGGTCTTGAATTTGGGCCGAATCACCCATATCCCCTTTGCCCAAAAGAAAGCTCCCCATCTTGCTAGCAAGTTCCTCTCTCTGGAGTTCCAATTTTCCCCCACCCAATCCATCCCTTAAGGAAGATGCTTCCAATGCTGGGCTTGGTTTCCCTGATTTCAAAATTGGATAGTTGTCTAGTCCCTGGTTATCTGAATTGAGAACGTCCTCCACAGTCTGGCAATCCATGGGTTGGTGCTGGGTCTTACTCTCCCAGTCCAAGTCAACCAATTGGTCTGAACCCTCTTGGCCCACTTGAGGCTGAGTACTCCAATTTTCATCCCTCCCACCCCTCTCCCTACCAATTGACTGAATAGGAAGATAGGGAGCTTGTGAGCCCAATGGCTCTCGGTTAGGTGAGGAGAGAGAGATTTCAGGGGCCACAAAACTCCTTTGATGTTCCCCTCTTAGAGACCATACTCTATCTATTGAAATGCCCCTCTGCAGGAGGAATGGCCTCGCCTTAAATATATCCAACGCCCGTTGTTGGACTGCAAATTCTATCTTCAACCTATAACACCATTTCCTACTAGGTAAGGTGACAACTCTAATAATATCATCTGGGGCGACAGTTTTCCTGAGCAAGTATGACAAATGGTGTGCTATTAGCCTTGGGCTTTCCCACAAACGAAGTACCCCTTCCCTATGTATAAATAAATCTCGCGGGTCCTGACCCCATGCCTCCTCTGGGTCACTTCCCGGGGATAACTGGCAAATGATCTCCTTGGGGTATGGGTATTTGGAGGTTTAGCATTTGCCTGTGCAACTTCTATTTCCATTATGTCCCTGCAAGCCAACAATTGATTAGATATCCCCCCTAATTGTTGTTTGACTACAAGAGAATTAGCCAAGTCCTTAATGGCAGCAAAGAGAGCCTCAATTGTTTTAGTGATGAGGTCCGTTTGATGTATCAAATAGTCCTTCGTAGATACACCCCTGATTACCCTGCTGCCATCATTCTCTAAAGGAGAAGGGGGCAGTGTCCTAGGTGGGGACAATAGTTCAGCGCCTCCAGGATTCCCCACCAAGTCCGCTAGGCACTCAAACCTGTTGCTGATCGACAATGCCCCACTTGCACTGTATTGGGTTGAATTCTTCATGACCTTTGCCAGTAAATTCTCTTCTGAGGAGACTGAGGAGGGCTCCCTGGCTCTTTTCTTTCCATGCTTCCCAGCCGCCATATCCTGCCAGAACCCCCTAGTCCCCTGACCGACACTTAAGACTGCGTGCACAAGGGCAGCGTGTCAAAATAAACCCCAGTAGCTCCTCCCTCGGGGCTCACAGCCAATCGCCGGTCCGTCCCCTGATGGCACAGGTGGGGTATTCTAACTCCACAAACAGGTAGGGGGCTTGTACAGGGTTCAGTGCTCTGCTCATCTCAGCCACGATAATTCTCCCAGTCCCGCCGGCAGCTTGCTTGCCTAGACGCTCTGTCCACCTCCGCTCCTGCATACCCCACCTCCCCGGCGGATCCCGATCGAGAGATCCAGGTAGACACACAGCTCCTCCCCTAGCTTCTCATTCCCACAGCAGCAATACTGCTGAAGACACAGGTCACCTAGTGGTTGGTGGACTGTGGCCACAAAGTACTGAATATTGACATGCTGAAATACTCAACTGATAGGGTTTCAAAACACAAAATTCCAGGAAGAGTTCAAATGTCGATATTGCCATACATATGTCCTATATTACCAACTTGTGTTTTGCATCTGTTGCGGAGATCAGAGATTAATTTCTAAAATTGTTGCAATTTCTTATCCTCCCAGCTCCTTTGCCTTCACCCTCTGCAACTGTCACCTCCCCATGCTGTCGCTTGGAACGGCACTCCATAGGATCACAAATATTCCCATGGTACCATCTCAAGTGACTGCGAAGGCCAGAGGTGCCATATCTCTTGGGAACTGTGCCACCATGACTGACCTTGGCATTGCAGTGCACGCACACTACCTTTGAGGCATCGTCCTCCCAGATGTGAAAATGAGACCACACCCAGGATGTGATCTTCTTCGTGCTGGTTCCTCGGAGGGCAAGAGCAGTACAACTGGTGGTCGACCTCTCAAAGGTAATGCTTGCAGAAGGGGTGGTGTAGCTGGTGCAGCATGTGTGGATGTGGTGGGTGGGGCCTGAGCTGGTGCGGGTGTGCTACAATGTGTGTCGGCAAGGGGAGAGGGTGGGGAAGCAGGTGCTCTAGAATGCGTGATGGCAGGGGGAGAGGGCAGGGAAACAGGCATCTGCATGAGAGAAAGTGTTTGTGCAAAGGAGAGCTGGGGGCTAGGAACAGCAGCAGCAGCAGCAGTGGAGGTAGCCGGCAGACAGACCACTGCACTAGCAGAGGATGAAGGAGCCCTCTTCTTACTGCTAGTCAGCTCCAGGGAGGAGGAATCACCCTCCCCCCATCCCAGCCTCCTTGGGGTCTTCAAGAGATGTCCAGAGCCTGTAAGCTTGGGCACACTTGAAGCTTGTGTGCAGGAGGAAGAGGCCACAGGTGGCCCTACCTGTGCCAGACTGAGTTGGCTGCCTAGGAAGAGGCTGGCCTCTTCCAGCAGTCCCACTCATGGTCTGTTTCTTCATACCATGACCACTCATAATTAAGTTGTGGAAATGAAGAAAGTACCACCAGCAACAGAGGTTGTGGTGTGATGTGTGTCTGTCTGTGTGGGTGTGGGGTGGTACTAGTACCTAACTAGTGGTGGTGGGAACTGGCTAAGGGGTGGGGAAACTAGCTAGAGGGTGGGGGAACTGACTAGAGGTGGGGGGAACTAGCTAAGGGGTGGTG
>QEPC01012948.1:1120971-1137277 GCA_003113815.1 Sphenodon punctatus | reverse complement strand
GTCGGGCCAGATTCGCCATGGCCCAGGGTCCCTCCGGTGATCCCGGGCCATGGCGCCCGACCAGACGAGACGCCGGGGTTCACCCCGGCATGGGATTGCATTCGACACGCGGCGGCCTCCAGTCCCCCCGCTTCGGCTGCTCACGTGTCGAATGCAATCCCCAGCCGTGGTAACATCTGGGGGGAAACATCCGTTTCCCTCAACAGACGTTACGCTATCACAGCCACCAAGCGGAATTGAGCGTGGTTCACTGTGATATCGTCACGTCTGAAATCACCCAATAATTAATAGTATAAAGAGAAAGTGCTACACAATACAGAAGTTCCTTCTTGATAAAATGAGTCAGAAATAAGGTTGGTGTTTTAGCTCATTGAACTTTTAAAACCTAGACCACAAATTATTTCCAGATTTTAAGGGTAAGACGATGACTCAAAATGCTTGATTTTCTTACAGTGGCCAGAATGCTGCACTCTGGCTATAAAATAATATGAAATGCCTTTTGGTCTGATCATCACCACTATAAAAAAAGGTCATGACTGCAATGTTGATCCCTGTGAAACTGGCTGCTGTTGAATCATAAAGAAAGATTGTTGAGCAGGAGATGCCTTTATTATCAGAGCAATTGAAATAGGTTATACAGTAACACACCTGATATTTCTGGACTGGTTACAAGTTTGTCCATTGACTGATTTAATTCATGGTGAGTGATGTACAGTTGGCACTGCTGAAAGTATTTAGAAGTAGATGACCTCATCCAGAAGATTTCATTCACCTTGTATCCCTTGATTCACAGCAGTGAAGTATTTGTTTCAGTGAAGGATATGAGGGACATGAGCTATTGCTCCATTGACACTGCAAGTCTGAGGAAGAGGCAGCTGCTCTAAGATTACTGTCTGTGTGTCTTCCCAAATCCAAGTCATTTCCCGAGGGAAGATTTGTTACTGGGCTTTCTGAATATAATTCTAGGTTTGGGGCCTTTGAAATGGATTATTACAAAATGCCTTCTTTGCAGGAAGCATTGTGTTTTATCAGCTGTACTTAAGGGCTTAATGCATCAGAAATTATGACCTATCATTCAGCATGTTGGAACTGCATCATATAAGTCAAATAGAAACAAGGTGTTTGAAAAGAGGGTGATACAGCTTCCTTATTTTTGGGATTGTGATCTAAGGTTAAAGTCAGAGCACCTTGAATCCTTTAAAAAAGAAACCTTTCTTACAAGCGGTGACTGTTAGCAGTAAGCTCTAATGCAAGAAGGATGTTGTTTAAACACACACCGCAGGAGAACAAACTTTCAAATACAAATGTAACTAAAATGTTGTTAGTGTGTAATATATTCTTTTTTTTTTTTTTTTCATTTCCAATATTGCAAGTTACTTAGGGACTATTATTTTCTTTCTTTCTTTCTTTCTTTCTTTCTTTCTTTCTTTTTGTACAGTATTGTGTGTGTGTGTCACTGAATATTTGTAGCAGAACACGTATGCATCCACAAGTAAAACCAGTGAGGCAGACACAGATTGGGAGCCTTTTTCTCACGAGACTCACACTCCCATGCCCACGCAGATCCACGGCATGGGGTGGAGGACACCCATGTGACTGCTGCGGCTGGTGGGTGGGGGTGCGTGCACACTCCCATACTCCACCCATCTCCACCCATCTCCCATGCATGGAGAAACCAGCAGCAACAGTGGTTGCTCTGTGTGTGGAGATGGGTGTGCATCCGTGTAACAGCCACCCTCACCACAGTGAACACGCATTCCCCCCGCACTGCGGTCTGTTTGAAAAGGGCCAGAGTGAGACTGCTTGCCCACTTTATACAAACTAATGTTAAATTCCTATCTAGTGTTAGTTTGTGTAAGGTGGGCAAGCAACTGTCCTCACTTGGGAGGGAAAATTCACATTAGTCCCATCACGGATGACAAGGCTGAAAATCCAGCCCTGTCACTCACGTGAGTGGAAACTAACATTAAATTTGAATGTGTGCAGTACATTGGGGTCCCTGTGTTCTGAGGAGCATGAGCAGTGTTTGCTTAGCAGGGCCCTCCAAAATTACCACTTCTAGGGCTACAGGGCCTTACATTTTATCTGTACCCTGGGACCCACAAATTCTCAGGCTGGCTCAGAATAAGGAAAGTTATGAGGCTGAAACTTTCTAATCAATATGACATTTGTTAAGGGAGGTAGGTTGCCTACTGCTTACTATTCAGGTGTGCAGTCTGGAGATCTGTTAGGAGGATTTCGATCATTTTTAGAGGCACTGATGAGGTACCATTTGTTTAAATCTGTTTGGTAAGGTCATTTTGAATGTAGATGCTGCTAACACTAACCATATTTTGTGACTTAAAAATGAGACCACTACAATGTGCTTAATATATTCATTTGTTTATTTTTATTTGTAGCCTGCCCTTCCCCAAAGGCTCAGGGCAGGTAACAAAGAACATATTAAAAATATGGATAAAATAAAATGAATTTTAAACCCAAACTGTACCTAAAATTCCCATGTAAAGGCAACAACCCAGACTATCCCCATCTGCCAAATGCCTGGCCAAATGAATAAGTCCTGTGTTGCTTCTGGAAAGAATTTCCTAAAAATGAAAACAAATGAGATTGTACATAGACCACTGGAGCTCATGTTTGGTCCCCATGCAGTTGCCATGCACATGTTTGGCATGTCTAGCCTAACAAATGGCAGTAGAAAATTGAGGAGAAGTGCCAGAAACAACATCCCCAAAAGTCCCAGAGTGTCCTGAAAAATCCCAGAAAGTGATGAAAATGACCCCCACTTTGTGTCTTCTGTTTTCTTTTTCCTTTCTGAAGTATCATTTTGAAGCACTCCAAAAAGTGAAAGTAAACAGTCAAGGTGCCAGTGAGAATGAAGTGTGGAGGGAGTGCTTGCTCCTCGGACTGATCTAGGCGCTGTGCTTGGGAAGCTACAGTCCTGGTGGACCTGTATGTGGGCAGAGGCTGTGCGCACCCTAATAAATGGGAAGTGGCCCCATGGCTGCACAATAGCCCACTTTAGCCAGCATTCACTCACTTGGCAGGTTTCACATTCTCAGAGACTCAGCTGCGAGTGAGGGCTGGATGGAGGCCATCTGGCAAACACCTAATAAATGGTGTGGTCTACTGTGGGCTAACATTAGCTAATATGGTCTATTGCCTCATTTGTTTTTACCCTAAATTGTTGAGCAGTCACTGAGTACATTTCTCTGTGCACTCCTGCTGTATGGGCGTGGGGCAGTGATGGAACTTGCAAGAAAGGTGCCCCCGGCTGACCTTAAGGATCATGATGGAATGCAGAGAAGGCGGCAGTTTTTTAGAATCATAGGGCTCAAACCATTTCTTTTTATAGATCAAAACGGACACCTTGAATTGTGTGCAGAATGCTATTGAAGCCAGTGAAAGTTCTCGAGCACTGGTGTAATGTGCTCCCAGCAAACCACCCTAGTCAGATGGCAGATCGTGGCATCCTGCACCAGCTGCAGCCCCCAAACAGTCTTCAAGGCCAACGCCATGTAGAGTGAATTCCAGTACTGTAGCCTCATGGTTATGAAGGCATTAATGATGGTGGCCAAGTCCAAGTCTGAAAGAAAGGGGATTATACTTGAAGGTTATCTAGAAAATTAAACTACTATGGAATATATCTGCAAATTTATGAAGTGATACTATACATAGAAAGCACATTTCATTATTGCTTCATCGTTTGCTCCCATTTCCCACTAGTTTACTGATGGAATTTATTATTTCTTGCCACTGGATGTGCCTCTTCCCATGTGAATCCAAGTTTAGTTGCAATCAGTGGAAGCACTAAAGCGAACAGGGCATTTTCTGCACTCAGCCAAATAACTTAGCGGAAATTGAGGGTAAATATATGATTCATTCTGGCCTTTGACAGTTGGCAGGGAAAGCAGGTGTGATTACAACTGGAATGACTTAGAGGATCTTTCTATTCATAACTGTAAACAGAAATGGGTTGAAAGTGCTTCTTAAATGACTCAGAAACTGGGTTTTAAAAAAATATGTTAAGATATCAACAATGACCAGATGTTAAATTTGAGGAAAAAAACATTAGGCTTGTGGTGGAGGAGAGAGAATCTTAACACCTAGGGCAGAAGACCAAATCGTTGTATAAAAGAAGGACAGTTCAATCTCAGTTAGAGCTGAAATGAGTACTTAATTTAGTACACGAGGGGTAATACCTACATTTTTGGGTACAGCATTGGGTACCCAACAGATTACCCAGGTACCAACTGAGTGCCCAGAAACCTGAAACATTGGTAACTTCTGGTACTGATTTTCTGATTACTGATCAGTATATCGGGTCAGAAAACCAAAAAATGGGGATGAAATAAAATAAACTGGAACCGGAAGTCGATTTTCTGGAAAGCCAACTTTCCAGGACAGAAAGTCAACTAATAGGTGCCAGAAGTCGATAAATCGATAAGGAAGTTAAAAAATCAGTATTGGAAGTTGACATTCCAGGACATTGGGTACCCAAATTGGGTCACAATCAAGTACTGATTGGTACCCACCCAATGTTGTTGGGTTGATTCGGGTACCAGAATTCATTGAGTACAACTGTTTTTGTGGATACTCATTTTCAGCTCTAATCTCAGTCCCTTTCTATTCAGCTTCAAATTCAAAGCTTCAAATACCACAAGCTTCAAATTCAAAGTGTTTTCCATAGTTACAGCCCTCTCCTCTATATAGTTCTGCTAAGGGAAGGATGGTGGATACTTGTATTTAGCAAGTATCCACCATTTGTATTTTCTGATTGCATAGAAAGATCAAAGCAAATAGCCTGGGTGGGGTGCCAAAATGACGACAGCAAGTAGTGCAAAGAAAAGTAGATGCAGAGTGGTTCTGTCTAAATTCATGAGCCTCTTCATTTCTCTCCCTTACATTCCACATGATTAGCAATAGAAATTATAGCCATGGAAAGTACACAGACTGGCTTATCTACATTGGCTTGGGAGGAGACCATTGCAATACTTACACATGGAGTTACCCTTCAAATATACTGTGTTCAGTCTTTTGTATATCACTCTTCACGTGTGACTAATATTTGAATCAGTCCAGTATGTTAATCTACAGGAACCCTCTAAAGCCAGCAAAATCAAAAATAGAGAAAAACAAACAAACCCTTTGTTCTGTTTTCTGAGAGTTGATAACTAGTGAAACAGACAGCTTTATAACAGTTTTGCTTCTGCTGTGAAATGAATATCTCATTGAACCTATAATAAAAAGGATCTGAGGTTTAAAAAAATGTTTGTCTATGCAGAAAACATATTTTATAAAGTCCAAATGAAAATTTATAATGACTCAAAGCAGCAGGTATTCTCATTTTAAGGCCAAATCTTATTAACCTCTTCAGCTTGGAAAAGAGACGGCTGAGAGGAGATATGATAGAGGTCTATAAAATCATGAGTGGTGTGGAACTTGTAAATAGAGAATGGTTATTTACCCTCTCAACTAGTACTAAAACTAGGGGACACTCCATGAAACTCACAGGTGAGTAAAAACAGACAAAAGAAAGTATTTTTTCACTCAGCGTACAATTAGGTTGTGGAATTTACTGCCAGAGGAGGTGGTCAAGGCCAGCAGTATAGCTGAGTTTAAAAGAGGTTTGAAAAAGTTTCTGGAAGATAGTTCCATTAGCAGCTATTAGCCAGATAGGATTGGGGAACAAAACCCTTTACTGTCGGGAGCCTGGGGATGACCCACAGGGAATGGATAGCATGGTGACCTGTTGGGTGCTTCTCCCAGGCCCCCGTGACTGGCCACTGTCAGAGGCAGGATGCTGGGCTCGATGGACTATTGGTCTGACCCAGTATGGCACTTCTTATGTTCTTATGTTAACCATTTTCATGAAAAAAAATCTATAATAGGTCCAGAACATTGGAAGTTTATTATGGTTTTAGGATTTATAATGCAAAAGCTTCAGGTGTCATTTATATTTTTAGGTAGTTTCCCCAAAAGATCAAAAGACCCCTAATGGAAAAGGAGACAAATTTATTTATTTATTTATTTATTTATTTAAAATGTATATCCCACCCCTCCTGCCCAAAGGGCAGCGAACAACAATCAATAAAACAATTAAAATTTTTTAAAACAATTTAAAAATACAATATGCAGGGAATTCCCTCCCCCCCTGGCCCTCGCAAAAAGCCTGACGGAACAGCCAGGTCTTACATACACGCCAAAATAGTAGGAGAGTGGGAGTCAACTGAGCCTCCTCCAGGAGCGAATTCCACAGCACAGGGGCGGCCACCGAAAAAGATCTAACATCGGTGGCCACCCGCCTCGCCCGGGGAACCTCCAAAAAGGCTCCCACGGATGATCTCGAGGGTCACACGGGCACATGGGGAGTGAGGTGGTCCCACAGATAAGCAGGGCCCAGGCCGTGAAGGGCTTTAAAGGTTAAAACCAGCACCTTGAACCTGGCCCAGTGCTTTATAGGCAGCCACAATTCATCCTCTCGTCTTGTCTAACTCTTGTCTTTTTTACACTGATGACCCCTCCCCACTGGGTGTGTGGGTGGGGGTGTCTGTATGCATGCTGCAGCGGTGGCTGGGGGGATGGGTGTGCATCTGTGGAAACACCACGGGTGGTGGGTGGGTGTGCATGTATGCACACAACTCCACCCATCTCCAGCCATCACCCACCCACAGAGCCATCCGGCAAAATGGAGGAGGCTCCATGGGTGGAGATGGGTGGAGGTGAGTGTGCGCCCATGGGAACGAGTGCACACCGCCAGCGTGCACCCATCCCCCCATCCACTGCGGTCCGTGCAAAAGGGGCCTCTGGATCACAGCTTTTGCATTCTGAGCTCCAATTGTGGCTCCAATCTAGTTTTCTAAGACTTCTGGGATATCAGTTTCTGAACTCTGGAAGAATTGAATATTTTATTTAAAAAAATTAGGTTACACCAAAATGCAAAGTGCATATTTAATAATATGGGGAATTGTGGCTCCAATCTAGTTTTCTAAGACTTCTGGGATATCAGTTTCTGAACTCTGGAAGAATTGAATATTTTATTTAAAAAAATTAGGTTACACCAAAATGCAAAGTGCATATTTAATAATATGGGGAATTGTGGCTCCAATCTAGTTTTCTAAGACTTCTGGGATATCAGTTTCTGAACTCTGGAAGAATTGAATATTTTATTTAAAAAAATTAGGTTACACCAAAATGCAAAGTGCATATTTAATAATATGGGGAATTGTGGCTCCAATCTAGTTTTCTAAGACTTCTGGGATATCAGTTTCTGAACTCTGGAAGAATTGAATATTTTATTTAAAAAAATTAGGTTACACCAAAATGCAAAGTGCATATTTAATAATATGGGGAATTGTGGCTCCAATCTAGTTTTCTAAGACTTCTGGGATATCAGTTTCTGAACTCTGGAAGAATTGAATATTTTATTTAAAAAAATTAGGTTACACCAAAATGCAAAATGCATATTTAATAATATGGGGAAATATTCACAATCTAGGTTCCACTGACTGGTGTTCCTTTTAATTTTCTCCACACAGGAAATCAACACAGAGGTTTTATTTAATTAATTAATTTATTAATTTATTTATTACAAATACTTTTTACCCCGTATCCTCCCGCGCAATGGCTTTAATCATTTAGAAGAAATGAGCTTTACTAAAAATGTGATCTTAATAATACAAACAATCTGACAGTTGAATATTGCTGGAAGCAGTACAAAGATCAGAAATACATGAAAAGTACATGAGAAATAAGGTTCGGTACTGTATTAAATGACTAGCTTGGTTCCTGTTTTTATCTTTTAAAAAAAGAAAAAGATAAAGTAAGATATCACATAAAAATCCTTAGTCTGAAATAGAGATATTCTACACTAAGAAACCCCTTCAAATCTCGTTAAGAGAAACACGAGAAGTATTCATGTCATGCTGTGTCTCCACTACCTGAGTTTCCTTTCATTCTAATAAGCTCTGCAATTTTAAGCTCAGCTATGGAATTTCAGTTCCAAGTCTGTGCTGGCTCCCTATAGCTTTCTGGGCACAATTCAAGGTGCTGGTTTATTTTTGCCCTTTAAACCCTGTATGATCTGGGCCCCACGTATCTGAAAGACCAGCTGTTCTTCCATGCCCCACTGTGGACCCTGCAATCAGCCGAGAACGCCTCCCTGTGGGCACCATCCGTTAGCCTTGTTCGTATGACAAGGGCTCACAGGGAGGTGTTCTTGATTGCTGCCCTGATGCTATGGAACTCCCTCCCCCAGGGGTTCGCTTGAGCCCAGCCCTGGGTGATTTCTGGAGACAGTGTATGATTGTTTGTTTGTTTCAAAAGGCATTTGGCGGGCGGGGTGGTTTTGGAGTAGTAGGGGCGTGAGGGGGATTGGTTGCGGGCGTAGTGTTTTATTTGCCCATAACTAGGTTTAAAAACTATGCTGCTTGCTTGCTTGACATGAGTAAGTTATGCTAACAGAAAGAGGAATAAGGAAGAGTAGCAAACCCTGAACTCTCTCTCACTTGGAATTATGTCAATAGGAGGAAGAGCGAGGAGGAAAGACAGACTGACACATCCGAATAAAAATAAGACAAGGGAAGTAAGATGCTGGGTTTGATTGGATGGAGCAGAATGTCACCATATTTAGCTAAAAATTATAATTAACTTGCTGAGTTTGAATAATCATAGAGGTTTCCATATGCGTTATTTCAGTAACGGAATGGTTTATAAAAGTTGACCCCTGTTGCCAGATGGCTAGCTGTACAGCTCACAACCCATCACCCCTGGACCACTGTCTTTGGGCCACCTGGACCCAAGCAGAGTCCCCATCAGGGAAATCTCACCACTTCACTTTACCTCGCTTCTTGTCTTCTAGTGGGTAAGATTTGCCAATTCAAGGGGACTGGCCATCTCCTTGGACAGGTGCTCTAGAACTCTTTAGGATTTCTAGATATCATTTGCATTATATTTCTTATTCCTCTCTTCTTGAGATCATTTATAGACTGTGTAATTTCTAAATGTATTATTGTGTCTAAATCTTTGTTCCATTCCAGAAATATCTAATTTGCATTTTTATCAAATAACATTCTTCCTTTTTGTCTTATGTTTTAATAAATTATTACTTTACTTTCTTTAAACGTCTTCTCTGAGTGGTCAATTCCTGAGTGAGGAATGGGACACCCACAGAGAAACCTAGAATTTTACCCACACATTTGGCGTTCCAGTCAGCGACAAGGGAAATGGGGTGCAGGGGATGGGGAAAGGGTTGGTGGGCGGGGTCTTGAGTTTTAAACATTGTTTTAATATATTTTTATATACATTTGTAATTGTTATGTTTTATATATTTTATTTTGTAAGCTGCCTAAGCCTCTGAGGGAAGGACAGGATAAAAAATGAAATAAATAAAATAAAATAAAAGGCTGGCCAGTCCTTTTGAAACAGTTTAGCTTACCCTCTAGGAGAAGACAGGAGCGGAAGCAGAAAGTTCTCACCATCAAAGACTCTGTGCCAAATGCTCAGGTGACACTTGAGCAACTTCAGCATAAGGGGAATCAGGAATGTCAGTCATGGCATGCTAATTTGTTTGGGCTGGATGCGATTCCAGGGAAAGAGCACAGATTCAGCAGCACAAGTACATCAGAATTCCCAAGACTATCATCAGAACAATTTCCTGACTAATTATCCATACCTGGAGTCTAACTTCACATCCTATGGTCTGACCCAGACCAATGGTCCATCCAGCCCAACACCTGTCTATGACAGTGGCCAATCTCAGTCGCTTGGAAGAAGTACCCAACAGGTCACAATGGGATGATGAGCCATTCCCTGTTTTTCATTCCCAGCTCCTGACAGTAAGAGGTTACATTCCCCAACCCTACCTGGCTAATAGCCGGTAATGGATCAATCCTCCAGAAACTTATCCAATCCTTTCTTAAACCCAGCTATACTACTGGCCTTGACCACACTTTCTGGCAACAAATTCCACAACTTAACTGTGCATTGAATGAAAAAATACTTTTATTTGTTTTAAAATCTGCTACCTGTAAGTTTCGTGGGGTGTCCCCTAATTCTAGTACTATTTGAGAGGGTAAATAACTGTTCTCTATTAATGTGTTCCACACCACTCATGATTTTATAAATTTATCATACCCCTTCTCGGTCAACTCTTCTCCAAGCGGAAGAGCCCCAACCCATCCAGTCTCTCTTCATAGGGGAGCAGTTCCATACCCATCATCATTTTTGTTGCCCTTCTCTGTAATTTTTCTATTTCTACTGTATCTTTTTTTAGCTGGGGCAACCAGAACTTCACACAATATTCAAGGTGCAGTCGCATCATAAATGTATGAATTTGAATTTATTGTACTGTCTTATTCAGACTTATCAATCCACTAAATACAGAATATAAATAAATTATAAATAAAAAATATAAAAATACAAGATATATCAAATATAAACTTTCTAAAAAATTCAAATTATTAATGATAACTTAAAAAGTCAATCTATCCCCCCAAATCAGCTTGTGCCCTTTTACTTTCACTTAAAATAATAACTGATCTTTTCAATTCAATTCACCTTTTATTTGTATCCCGCTCTCTCTCTCGCCTATGGCGACTCGAGGCAGCTAACAACAATGGTAGAACACACAAAATAATCATAACAGCTATCATTCAATACAAAAAACATAACCCAGTAACACCTCAGTTATCACAATATATCATAATCATAATCTTTCATCATCAACCTATTGTTCTATCCCTGCTGCCACCAGGGAAGAACCAACACAATTTCAGCCCAGACTCCTGCTCTCACCAGGAGAAGGGGCCCAACCTCACTCCAATTCACAATAATATACAACAATATTCATTATTCAATATATACCAATAACTCACATATCTATAAATACAAAACAACCCAGTCCCGCCACAATAATAATCCCTCCCCCATCCCTTCCCCTGCTGCCACCAGAGGTCGGTACTAGGGGAAAAACCTCTCCCTCCCTCATAGCTACCCCCTTCATACATATCCTATTACCCTGTCCCACTCCCCCCTTCTACCCTCAGCAAACAAAGCACACCGGGAATAATAGCCCCCCCTAGATCCCCTATGGTCCCCGAAGGGCCCCCAAGGGTCGCGCCCCTTTGGCCACGCCCCTTTGGCCTGCGGTCTGCAGCAAAGCCGCAGGTGGCTCCCTCTTATGTCCCCCCAGGTCCACTTCCGGGTCTCAATCAAGTCAGAGGGGGGAGTGGGAGGGTCACACCAGGGCACCTTAACCCGGGCGCGCTGGTTTCCTGGCTCCCCCAACCCCCGGTACTAACTGTCCTGATGTTTTTCGCCCCACAGGTCAGCGGGGGATCCAGAACAGCGACAGCGGCATGGGGAACAGCTCAGCAGGATCGGCGGCGGCGACATCACAGGCGGCTCCCAAGGACTCCCAGTCTGATGGAAAAGTGAGTCTTGCTCTGTTTCTATATAGGTTCTAAAACTTTTAATATTAATAGCCAGTAAAGACTATACAGTCACTGAGCCAAGTTTAACAAATTTAGCTCTTATTTTCGCTGCTGTCACTGCAAAAGAAGCAACAGCAGCAATTACGGATTCCTTTTTATCTGCCAATAAGTATAGGAGCAGACGCAGGCTATGGTCTCCGAGTGACAGCCCAACTTCTCTCAACAAAATCGCCCTGGGATGAGCATATAAGGACAGTATAATAAATAATCTGTGAGGTTATTAATATGAAACTTTAGAATTTCTGGCAAATGACCTATGTACTTGTAACTCTATATCTTCTATTAGTTTCCTAAAAAAATCTTCCAGCCTCTTTGGGAGGAATGGCCAATATTTAAGCTTATCCTCGGATTTTATCATTTAATTTCTAAACTAGTTTCGACCACCACATATATCTATTATGCCGTATTGATTCCATCTTTTCTATCAGACGCATCCTAGGTAAAGAGCGTACTGGTGAATAATAAAGGTTATAAATATTAACCTTTTGGTTAATAGGATATAAGAAATTTGAGAGACCAGTGGTTTGCTTCCTGTTTCTAATCTCAGTATTGCTGGTGAAATCTCTCTTGGAACCCCCAATAAAGAACATAAATATTTGTTCTGCAAAGGCTCTAGCAACTCAACCGCCATTGGAGCTACCCCCCAAATCTGCGCCCCATAACATATTAAAAAGAAATCACCTTTGCTTCATAAATTTTTAAGGCAGGTGCCACTTGACTCCCCCCTCTGAGATTATAAAATTTGAGTAAGGACAGTGAAGTTGATAAAGCCAGCTGCCTTACTGTTTTCAGATGTGTGGTCCAACAGCTATTAAAAGAAAGGCCACTCCAAAGTATTTGAAGGACCAAACTTGTTCCAATTTGTGCCCATTCAAAACACAACTCTTCCGTGGACATTTGGGTGAAAAAACCATAACCTTGGTCTTTTCATAATTTATCCTTAGCCCTTTTGCATGGCATTCTTTTCCAAAGTCTTTCAATAAATGAATTAGGCCCAATCTACTTACAGATAGCAAGATTGCATCATCCGCATACATTAACACAGATATTCTTTTAGTTCCCAACTTAGGGGGCATATAAATTTTGTTGTTATAATGCTTGAATATTAAATCATTCACATATAAATTAAATAATGTTGGTTTCAGGAGACAGCCATGTCTAACCACTCTAGAGATCGGCAAGGGGTCAGTAAGTGCCCCTCCAACCCAAATTAATTTATACTTGGAGTATTGTACTTGAATAATACAAAGATTTAATCAGTAGGAGCAACCTCTTATCCATCCATTTTCAGTGTATCTAGTTTCTCCCATAATCTATCATGATTGATTAAGTGAAAAGCTGAAGTAAAGTCCACAAACGCTGCATACAACTTTTGTTTCTTGATTTTTTGCCTTTTGGCTAAATGGGATAGCACAAAAAAGTGGCCAGTTGTGCTCTTGGCTTTACAAAATCCAGCTTGCTTCTCCACAATAATATTATTAGTATAAATCCAATCTAAGAAACAATCTAGAAGTAATCTAGAATTTCTTTTGGATATTATACATAATAAACTAATGGGTTGATAGTTCTTTGGATTTAATTTATCTCCTTTTTTATAAATTGGCAGTTGCACAACTACTACTCTTCTCCGGTATGTTGGAATGAGTCCTGAATTATTTATTAAAGTAAACAAATTTGCTAAGGCTGGGGGCCACCACTCCGGGAGAAGTTTAAATACCTCTCCTAGTACAGCGTCTATCCCTTGAGCCTTTCTATTCTTTAAGTTTAGTATAGCTGCCACCACTTCTTCCCTTGAAACTGGTTTCCAAGTTGGTAGCTCATGAGACACCTCCAGCTGGGATACATTACTATTAGGCTGTGAATCATTAAAAAGCTCTAAAAACTGTTTCTCCCAAGTGGAGCTTGGCTCAAAATACAGTCCCCCTTGGGCCATATTTACAATAATAAATAAAATAATAATAATAATAATTAATATGTTTATTAGACACTAGCTTTCGCCATGGCCAATAAATAAAACAAAACAAGTAATACAAATAAAACGTATTTGCAATGTACCAGAATCTTTGGGAGTCATTTACCCTCCGCATTTCCTGTAAGGCCTGCCATTGACTATTATAATACTTATTTTTCTTTGCCAAAATTAATTTCTTATATGATCTACTACATGCATAATAATCTACAGCTGCAACCGAATCGATCCCAATCCTCAACTGGCGGGCCATCCATCTCAACTTCCTTTTTGCTACCTTATATTCTATATCTCACCAACCATTTCTACTGTACATAAGACCCCTGTTGTTACAGTTTCCTCTCTTCATCAGTTGACCCAAACTTACTATCAAAGTCTCTATGGAATGGAATGCCCCCTCTATACTACTTTTATTAATTAATCGTTCTTGCAAATCTTTGGCTTGTTCTGATGCAAAAAAAGTAACTGTTATGTTCTACTTTCCCGGTCCAATGCACTCTACCAGGTTCATAAGTCTCTATTACATCCTGAGGTAACTGTTCTAATGTTACCTTTATTAAAAGGGGGGTTTCTAAGATCAGCATCAAAGGAAAGTGATCACTATCAATTTGAGTACTGACCTAAAAAAATACAACCTTCTCAATCAAAGAGGGAGAGACACGGCCAAATTCTATCACACTCCCTCCATGCAATATGTGAACTTAGCTTGGAGATCACCAGGGGAGTTACCATTAAGTACCTTAAGGGAGTGATCTAACACAAACTTATAGAGAAGTCTTCTGGCTTTATTTACCTTCTGATCTCTAGAAGTCCTGGTTACATTCTGATCTATGCACTCCTTATCTATACCTTGCAACTTCATAACTTCATATATAGCACTTCTATTGGGGCCAATTCTAGCATTACCCCCCCCCCCCCAAAATCAATGTATAATCCATAGGTCGTGTGGTTACTTGCAAGAATGTGAAAGAATCAAAAACCTCCCAGAACTTTATCAAAACTACGACTTCTCTACCTGGGGGAAAATATACATTGATCACCTGAAACTGTTCAGAGGAGGAAGCTGCTGTACATAAAATTACGAGAAAATTATAAGTATCACAAGGAGTTAGACTACATATCATATCCAGCTTCAAAAGAGACAAAAGTAGCCAAGCCTCCACTGGGTATCCCTTTACCCTGTGGAGGCTGTGATGGGATAGACCATACTCTATATCAATCTAGTTCAATTTCTTCCGTACTAACTATTCAAGTTTCTTGTAAACAAATAATATCAAAAGAACACAAACTAAGGAAAAGCTTATCTGCCTGTTTAGATTTCCATCCTGCCCCATATTCGAGGAGGGTGCCCCTGGCAGACCACAGGGGCTGATCTAGTATCTGGGGGGTGGGGGGTGAGGCGGTCCCACAGGTAGGTGGGGCCCAGGTCATGTAAGGCTTTATAGGTAAGAACCAACACCTTAAATCAGGTCCAGAAGACTATAGGCAGCCAGTGCAACAAACAGAGCACAGGTGTTATCTGCTCACAACGACCTGTCCCCGTAAGGAGATGGGCTGCTGCATTCTGAACCAGCTGCAGTCTCCAAACCATCACCAAAGGTAGCCCCATGTAGAGTGCATTACAGTAGTCTAATCTTGAGGTGATGAAGGCATGGATGAGACTGGCCAGGTTGGAGTTTGAGACGTACAGCCAAAGCCACTGTACCAGATGTATCTGGCTAAACACGCTCCTCGTCACAGCTGCCACCTGGGCATCCAGGAGGAGCTGCGAGTCAAGAAGCAGAAATGCTAGAAGCCTAAAAAGTAAGATGGGAGAATTAGAGTGTATGGTGCTAAATGAAGATCTAGACACTATAGGCATCTCCGGGTATTTTCAGACATTACGAGATCACGCTCAACCATAGAAAATACCCTGTGGTGGGGAATGGTCCCATAATGTCTGTTTGATTCCCTGCCAGATGTTCACCACAGTAAACCTCCGGCGGGAATCAAAATAACCAAGCTTTCGAGGCTGGTCCGGGGACCATCGCTGAAAGCGTGGTTAGTTGAACCATGGCCTGTAATCGGCAGCCAGTAATGTCTGTTACCAGTGCCGATTCCAGGCCGTGGCCCAGACCACGGTCGGAATCGGATGCAGCGGCCACATTGGCCGCTGCGCCCGCCTGTCCCCTGGAGGACGGGTGGCTGGGGGAGCATGGGGGGGTGGGGCAGTGCGGCCGCACGTTGTGCTGCGCAGCCCCGCCCCCCCCCAGATTCCCCGCCGGGATCGGCCAGCACATCTGCTTGCCATTATGGGGCGATTCCAGTGGAGATTAAAAAGGGTGATTCCATGATAGGGCCAAAGCCACCCCATCATGCCTGAAAGGACCTGCGTGAGTGCCGGGGGGGTGGGGGGAATGAAGAAGCTGGTTGTGAGAGCTGGCTTGTCCCCTCCCCCACCCGGAAGTAGCCGGGGCTATAAAGCCCAGTGGCCAGCGGCTCCCATCAGGACCTGTCATCCACTTACCTGCCTGCCAGTGCTGCGTTCCATATGGTGCTGCTGGTAAGGAGGGGGTTCACTGCCGCTACTGCTGCTTGACTCTGCTCTGCTGCCCCGCTCTGCTGCTGCACCTGCGGGGGAAGAAAAGGACCTGCATGAATGCCGGGGGGGTGGGGGGAACGAAGAAGCCGGTTGTGAGAGCCGGCTTGTTCTCCCCCACCAGGAAGTAGCCGGGGCTATAAAGCCCAGCGGCCAGTGGCTCCCGTCAGGAACTGCCATCCACTTACCTGCTTGCCAGTGCTGCGTTCCATCTGGTGCTGGCAAGGAGGGGGTTCGCTGCCACTACTGCTGCTTGGCTCCGCTCTGCTG
>QEPC01012948.1:1098281-1109740 GCA_003113815.1 Sphenodon punctatus | reverse complement strand
GCAGTCAGTCTCTCTGTGCCTGCCTCACTGCCCGCCCGGCTGCCCCTGCAGTGGAACCACTCCTGGGGAGTGGTGGTAGATGCTTGGCTGGGGAGGTGGGAAGCATTGGGAGACCATGCTTGTCTATGGCCACAGTTATAACTCCCAGCCGCTGGATTTTGTATATTTAGAAGCTGTCAGCAGACCCAGCCCCATCCATTAAGCCCTGCCCCATCCCTTAAGCTCCACCCACTTTGGGGTTTTGGAGTGCGCGCGCACATGAGGGGCCCATAACTAAGGCTTGAGCCCAGGCCCTTCTCAGCCTTGCTACGCCCCTGCTGCCCACGCTGCGGCACGCACACCCTCCCCACACGCTCCCGCGGCTCATATAAAACGGCCTCAGTTATGCTGAGAAGAATTCTAATCACAGATTATTCTTGACTGACACCAACCACTTTGGGCACCTTGAGTAAATTGATTAGTAGATGGATGGTTGTTTTCCTCACTTTAAAATCATGATCTCGTGTGTAAACTGGATGATGTAGATGGGTGGTTACTGCAAGATATCACTTAGCTGTTCAAAGGATCAGATTGAAGGTAGCACAGCCAGAGATGGAATTTATTAATACTCTGAAAGCAATGCTGGAAGGCACTTGAACTAATACTGTAGCTTTAGGAACAGCTGGAAATACTGATATCAGTGTCCTATCTGAGTTATTGCAAATAACGCACGTACATCTTTGGCAACATGCCTTTCTTGCTGCTGCCTGCAACATGGCCCATGTCTCAACCCTGGAAGGTTTATTTTTGGGAAACAATCCAAGAGAGATCTGGAAAAGTATCCTATTCAGTTTGATATAGCCCCAGGTTAACTACACAGTTGGAGAAAAACAATATCTGAGATGCACACACTTGGATAGCTCCTATAGTCCTGGATTCTCCAGGACGGGGGGAGTAGGATTTCAAAGGGACTAAAATAAACATTTTAAAATGCAGTCCAAGAACATTTTTAAAGGGGCACAGCTTGGGGGTGGGTCATGTGCACTGGCTGGAGTGCCTACACACCCGATGACTGGGGGGAGGGCGGGGGATTTAAATGGGAATATGCCCTACCCAGGCACATTTTGGTCTGCCCCTGCACGAAGATTCCTGGATTTTGCCCCTGTGCTCTGTGCGTGGGCATGCGTGTGTAGTGGGTGGGTCACTGGAATATGCTGTCCCCACAGGCACTCGGATGGGGGTGGGTGGGTGTTGATGGTGTTTGACCTGCGTCGGTGCGTCTCATGTAAAAACGGCCTAAGACATCACCCCACAAACAGACTTTTCTGAAAATTATTAAGGAGGATAAAATTACTCCTGGGGGCCAGATTCATACTTGGTGTCATTTGAGCTTCATTGAAGCCAATGATAAACAGCAGCACAAACTCTGGTCATTCATAATCTTTTTTCTAAAACTCCTGGAAGTTTTAATATTCTGTTTCAGTGTTGTTGATAGGCATTTTGCTCTTCTTCATTAAAAAAAATAATATTAAGCAGACCTTTATGAAAGTATAAGAAAACCAATCTAGATTGTGAATCAAGTTTAAGAAAAGCTGTATGTGATATCTATTTGGTACAGAATATTTTTTAAAAGATTGTAAAACTAAAATAAGGATCTTTAATTTCCTGAGAGAACCCTGCCATGAGACTGTTCATTCCAGCCCATACAGGAAATTAAGAACACAATTTCAAAATTTTGGAGACACCTGGAATTTTTCAGTTTTATTTATTTTTCTCTGTTTTCCAAATCTTAATTTAAAAAAATTAGGGGAAACAAACACAGCTAGGAATAAGTATGCAGATCTTCAGAGCGTTGTAGTCTTCCTCTAGAGCCTTGGACTTTTGCCACATTACTAAGACTGTTACAAGTTAGACTCATGGTAGCTGTGCAGTCTGGAGCAAAAATAAAAACGCAACTCAATATTCAAACTCCAGAACTCCCTCCTGTTAGGATATTACACATATGGGACGCTAGAAAAATTTTCGGGTTTGGTTACTTTTGGTTTTGGTTCTCATGTATTTCAGTTCTCGTATTGGTATCGGTTGTATCAGATCTTTTGCACTGATTTTTGTATTGAATTTTTAACATGTCGGCTTTCTCATTGAAGTCAATGGGGACAAACCGCAATGTTAAAAATCCGATACAAAAATCAATGCAAAAGATCTGATACAACCGATACTGAAAAAGAACCAAAACTTTGGACGAATCCAAAATGGTCATTATTGGGTACTTTTGGTTCTTTCCAAAACTGAAAGTCCCATCCCTATTACACATACATAGATATTAGCTATCCACCCTGCAAGACGACTTCATCCCTGGGCACAATTCAGTGAAATGAGTCCCTCACCATCAAGTGCTGTTTTTCTCTAATCACCTTCTCAAGAGACCATTCGAGTGGAAGTCCATCATCTTCTGTCTCCCTCTCTTGTGTGGGTAGATAGGGCCATGACTCTGCTTTCTGGACCTCTCTGTGGTGGCAGCCAGGAGTACAGACGTCGGGCATTTTTAAACAAGATGCTACCCTACATGGCCACCCAAGAGCCACCCATCTGAGTGCCTGCCTGAAGGTGGAACGGGGGGGAAATGCACTCCTGTGAGCCACGGAGCACCACTCATGGCCACTCACAGGGCACTGCCAAGAAATCTGGAGTGCTCTGTTCAGGGAAAACCACAGAGGTGTGTGGCAATGCGTATCTGCGAGACTGCCTCACTCCCCAGGCTCTGAATCGGCTCTTGCGGTCATTGGGGGGCATCCTCCTTGAGGTCCCCCAATATCCCAGGGGGCTACAATGGAGAGGGCATTCTTGGTGGCTGCACCACGGCTGTGGAACTCCCTCCCGGCAGAGGCCCAGGTAACCCTGGACCCCCCTTCATTTAGATGTCAATGTAAAACCTGGTTGTTCCGTCTGGTTTTCGGTGAGGGAGGGGGTTAGGAGGGAGGGTTGTTGAGTGGTTTTTTCCCTCCACTTTTTGTGTTTTTAACTTATGTTATTTTATTATAATTTTGTATTATTATTATTATTATTATTATTTTATTTTATTTATTATGGATGTTTTTTATGATGACTGTTAGCCGCCCTCAGTTGCTTGGGCAGGATAGGATGGGATATAAAAACTTTAAAATAATAAATAATAATAAATATGAACTGGGGTGACCAGGCACACTAGCAGACCGATCTGCCCAGGAGTGCTGGGGAGCCCGGGTTCCCTAGTGCTCACGCCGGGAACATGTCCAATGCAGAGGCCAGCCCAGCACACTTCCCCCTCCGCCATGGCAGGGGGAGTATGTAGGGGCTGCCACAGTAGCCATGCTGGGAGCCATCCATTAGAATCCCTCCCCACGCGCTCCACCTGAGTGAGTGCTCCCCAGCTGTGCCACTCAGCGGCCACAGACCCCCCTCAAACACTTGCTTGTTTAAAAGCATCTTTTCTCCTTTCTCTTTTATCAAACAGCAGCAGATGGTGCAGCACCTTTCCTCCATGGTGAAGGATGGCATAGAGCAGGGGTGAGGAACCTTTTCTGTTCTGGGGGCCACTTTGAAAATCACTACAAGCACCGAGGCCCACATACAAGTTGGGAGTGGGGGAGTTTAAGCCTGTAGTCAAGAAAAGGAGGGCCCAGATCATGGATTTGTGCCATGGATCTGTCCCCTATCTGTGTGTGCTCTCACCTTTGTTCCTTTACTCTGAGCTCAGTTTTTTAGTGATTGGAGGTAGGAAATGAATCCAGGGGCCAGATCCAGGAACTGGAAAGGGGCGGCGTAGAAACTTGACAGGGGCCACATTTGGCCCCCAGGCCTGAGGTTCCCTATCTCTGGCATAGAGGGTCTCCTCCTCCATCTTCCTGGGTGGTCATAGCCTATGCTAGCACCAATTTAGAGCTTTTAGTGTAGCACACTATCTAGAGAGAATAGATGCAGGCAATAACATAAGGGACAGCAGGCAATTCTTGTTGCTTGGCAAACCAGTCAGACCATTATTAGAATCATTGTTGCTTTGTTAGCAAAACCCACTTGCCAAAGGCTGAACCTTGCAGAGTACTTGTGCAGGACTGTTTCGGTATAGTTTTAGTTCCCTCTCATTTCTGTGACAAACTCTTATGTTCTTGCCTTTGAGTAGTCTCTTACCAAGATATAGGACTGAATCTTGTAGCTTTCTTTACCAATGCAAAGCTCACCTGTGGATCTTCCAGTGAATGTCTTTTCAGGCATGTTTCTTCTCTTAGTCGTGTTCTTCCTGCTGCCTGTTAAGGTATCCGGACCGTGGCAGCTGTATTTTGTTCAGCTCTCACTACACATCTTTTAATCTGCCATCTTATCAGAAAATGTTATCACTAAATTTCACATGAGTTTGGTCCATGTACACGTATCTCCTTTTGCTTTTTCCCTGACGCACTGAGCCAGCAAAAACAAAACACAGAACAACAAGCCAATTCATTCAGACTAGGCCACTCTCTAACATTGTTTTATTTATTATTTAAATAATAAATAAAATTATTTGTTTATTATTTTTAAATATAGACATATTGCTTGTCTTAGCCATGATCCTGGATGAGGCTTTTTTGTGTGTGTACAAATAGCACATATCCCTAGGGAAGAAACATCGTAAGAAGAGAATCTTTGGGGCTATTTTGTTGGGGGTTAAGCATGATGGCTCTCTTTCCTCTGAAAGGGGAACTCTCCTAACTCACATAGAGCAAGCGTTGGGAACACCCAATCCAGGGCTCCTTTCTTATTTGGCCCTTTTTCAGTTCCTGAAGCTGGCCCCAGGGATCAGTCCCTACCCTTAAGCTTTGATAGAGTGAGCTTAGGGGAGAGAGCAGAAATGAATGTACAGGATGGATCCATGATCTGGACCCTCCCTCTCCCTTTGCTGTCTTGAGGACACTCTTTAAGCACTCCTGCCTGCCCCTAACTCCTCTCCAGACCATGGAATTTGTATGAATTTCCACAGTGGCCTATGGCAGGGATAAGGTTTCTCTGACATAAAGCTTGGGTGTTTGGATAGAGGAGCATAGAGGAGCTGAAAAGGTGACATTCCCAGTTCCCAAGGCCAGGGTACAGGGCTGTTGGGAATCTTGTAATGATGACTGGGCAGCCCTGAGACCTGAGGAGGGATTGGGACTCCCATCATTGATGGGGTTCAGCCTCCTCTGGTTACTCAGGTTTACAGTCTGGGGATGCTTCTGAATTCTGAGCTGTGTCTGGAATACCACATTGCGGTGGTCAGGAGTGTCTTTTACCCACTCCTTCTGCTGAGAAGGCTATGTTCTTCTCTTTGGAATACAGACCTGGTTTCTGTCATCCATGCCTTCCTTACCTCGCGGCTGGACTAATGCAATATGCCGTAGTACACGGGGCTGCCCTTGAGTACTGTTTGGGGGCTGCAGCTCGTGCAGGACTGTCATTACACTTTTGACAGGGGTCAGCGGTGGGTCGCTGGGAGCACATTACGCCATTGCTTAAGAGTTTGCACTGGCTGCCAATACCGTTCTGGGCACAATTCAAGGTGCTGGTTTTGACCTATAAAGCCCTAAATTGCCTGGCCCCTACATATCTAAAGGACCGCCTTCCTCCTAATGTCTCTTCACAACCCCTAAGATTAGCCAAGAGCACCATCTTGCAAGTTCCATCCAGGGCCAGCCTTAGGGTTTCCAGGGCCATGTGCGCAGTCTTGGCGCAGAGCCTCATTTGTATAATCCCCACACTTTGCAGAATTTGTCCTCAAACCTAAACATGCGCCATATCAGCACCGCCATTCCCCCTTAACTTTCCACACACATGGAGGGAGTGGTGCCCTCTCACCTCTTCTGTCCCACAGATCCACTCACCACCACCCCAGTTTTCCCTACAGAGTGCCCCCTGCCTATCCCCCCTAACTTTCGTCCCACATCTCCCCCCCCCCCGCCAACACAAGAAAGGAACGGCAGGAGGGGGAGGGCAGCATCGCACATAAAGAACATTTGGGGGAATAGGGCTGTCTGGGTGCTCAGATCTGGGGAGGAGAGGGAAAGGTATTTTCTTGGCTGGGTAGCCCTTACCTCAGATGCTAGTGGGCCTAGGTCTTCTAGTAGAGCTGGTGGTCGTCAGAGGCAGGCTTAGGCTGCTAGGCAGTAGAGGACAGCAGGAACGTTCTGGTGGGTCTCTCCTTGGGCTGGGTGGTGGTGGCGGCGCCCTCCTCCCCTCCAGGAGCCATGTAGGGCAGGGGGCAACCCTGGAGAGAGGTGAGGGCACAGGGGGAGAGAGGACAGCCATGGGAGGGAGGTTTTGGGGGGGGGGGAGAACCTGGGAGTAACCCCTTTGCACTCCCCCCCCCCTCTCTCTCACACACACACTTACTTCTTTGTCTCCCCCTCTCACACCAACTCAAACTCACTTCTTTCACACACACACACACACTCAGACAAACTCAAGACTCTCACACAGGCTCTTTCACATAGACACACTCACTCATACAGACACACAAGCTCACACTCTCTCATCTCACAGCTTGCTCACTCTCTCTTACAGATCACTCTCACATAGCTCACACTCACACTCTTTCAGCTGACAGTTCTCACACACACAATTCTCTCTACTCATCACAGACACCCAAACACTATTGCGCGCACACACACACCGCTCTCTCACTCAGTCACACACATTCTCCTCTCTCTGCTCACATCACACACACGCCTCTCTCTAACTCTACTCATCACACACACAATCTCTCACCCACTCATCCAAACACTTACACTCCGGGGGTGTGGGAGAACTTTAAGGAACTGCGCTACTGCCTGCCACTGGGTCAGGTTCCCTGCTCCTTCACCTGCACACAACAAGCCTTCTGCCTCCACGCTGGGTGCGCCTGCTGCCAACCACTCTGTTTAAACACCCCAGAGTGGTGGGGAGACACCATTTTCTTATTCTGGCATGCTGGGAAATGTAGTCCTATGCATGTTGGAATAGGAAACTGAAACTAGAAAACCAGTTTCCTAGTCCAGCATTCTGGGACTACATTTCCCAGCATGTCAAAAGGGGAGTGCAAGGGAGGTATATTTAAATAAACTGTAGCAGTGTGGCTACATTTCACATTTCCCACTTCACATAGGAGGGAGGAAGGAAGAGAGAGAGAGCAACAAGCAGGTGGGGGGCTGTCACCCGACCCCAGATGTGGGGTCCTAGCTGGCATGGGGCCATGTGCGACCGCACAGTTTGCACATGCCTAGGGCTGGTCCTGGTTCCATCATTGGCCCAGGTCTATACAACATGGGCTCACAGAGAGGTATTCTCGGTGGCTGCTCTGCGGCTTTGGAACGACCTTCCCTTGGAAGCTCATCTAAGCCCTACTTTGTGCGTTTGCCAAAGGCAGTGTATGATGTATTTATTCAGCCTTTCAACAGGCAGGGATAGGTTTTTGGTTTTGGGTGGAGTTGGGTGGGTGGGTGTCTTTTATCTGTGTATGGGTGGGTGTCTTTTATTGTTTCTGGGTCTTTCTTTTATGCAGTGCTTTAAATGTTTTTATGTAAGCAACTCTGAGCCTTCGGGGACAGGGTGAGGTAGAAGTCCAAATAAATAAACATCTTCATTCATGATTGTTTCAGTGACTTGAGGTACTGAATATTATAGTTCCTTCCTAGGCCCTCACTTGTGGTCCTGTGTGAGAATTCAGTACTGCAGAGGCCCTATCTGGTCCTCTGAAGCACAGGAGATATTTGCCCAACATGCTGTTGCACTTTCCTTTCTTCATAATGACCTGCCTCACAGATTTGTTGTGAGGGTAATCATGATAAGGATTGCAAAGCATTTTGAACATCGAAAGTGCCATAGAAATGATTAATAACAATAAACAAAAGCAGGGGTGTCTTGAAATGTATGCACCGGCATTGCTATTTCAAACGCTTTCTCAATGTTTGGAGGCCATGGTGGATTGGATGCGGCTCAATCCCGATAAGACAGAGGTGATGGTGGTGGGAAGGGCGGGGGAGGTGCTGGCCCCCCTGATAGGGGGGGTTCGCCCACCTGTTGCTCTTCAGGTTCGGAGTCTGGGGGTGGTTTTGGATTCGGGCCTCCATCTGGATTGGCAGGTGGAGGCCGTGGCTAAAGCCACCTTTCGCCAGCTGTATCTGGTATGGAGGCTTTGACCTTACCTCTCCGGGCCCGATCTGGCCACTCTCATCCATGGCTTCATCACCTCGAGTCTAGACTACTGCAACACGCTCTATGTGGGACTTCCCTTGTTTCTGGTTTGGAGGCTGCAGCTAGTGCAGAATGCGGCGACCTGTCTCCTGATGGGGACAGGGTGGCGTGAGCACATAACACCGGTGCTCCACGCTCTGCACTGGCTGCCTATAGCGTACCGTATAGTGTACCGAGCCAGATTCAAGGTGTTAGTATTGATTTACAAAGCCCTGCACGGTCTGGGCCCCTCATATCTTGGGGACCGCCTCACCCCCATGCCTCAGAACGATCCCTTCAGTTCACCGGGGGCGCCTTTCTGAAGGTCCCCCATGTAAGACGGGGGGGGGCAATGGAGAGGGCATTCTTGGTGGCCGGGCCGCGGTTATGGAATTCCCTCCGTGAGGAGGCTCGCCTGGCCCCGTGCCTGTTGGCCTTTCGACGTGTCTGTAAGACTTGGCTGCTCACCGAGGCCTTTGGAGGGGAGGGGGGCGGGGATTGGTTTTTAGTGATGTTTTTAAATTGCTGGGAGTTGATTTATTATTGTTTTTTATTTTTATATTGAGTTTTATAATATTGTACGCCGCCCTGAGATGCCGTAGGCATGAGGGGGCGGCTAACAAATGGAATGAAATAAATAAATGAAATAAATTTTCATTTACTCACCTCCACAACCCACTTTCTCTTCCCAGTTCCCACACTCTGTTTGTTTTTTCAAAACACTACTCAACAACTCTGGAAACACACATTAATGAGTACTTTATTTTGACAGTCACCACTACAGACTTGCTTCTATAAGCCCTTGGGTTCAGGATGATTCACTAAGGAAGCCACCTTTTTATTGAGTCATAAAGTTGCCATTTTTTCAGCTAATGGGTAATAGTTGGGGAGCGGTGATGATTAGCAGATGAAGCTCTGGAACTAGCAGTGCCAGTGAAGTACAGAAAAAAACAAAGAATCATTGACAGGTGTCGACTAGATTAGTCAGCGTTTTTACAGATGTTACCCTGCATGGCCACCCAGGAGCCACACATCCAACCGCCCGTCTGAAGGTGGCGTGGGGGGGATGTGTGCTCCCGTGAGCCATGGAGCAACCACTTATGGCCACTCTTGGAGCATTGCCAAGCAATCCGGAGTGTTCCATGCAAGACAAGTCAAATAGGTCCATGGCAATGGGCAGCCATGGAGCCCCATCCCATATGAACAGGGGTGGCCAGTCATGGCTGCAGAGAGTTCTGCTGCTCATAGGCACTGTGGGCGGGGGACACAGCCTTTGCAAGTCACAAGAACTGGCTAGGAGCACTGAGGAGCCTGGGTTCCCCAGCACTAACACTGGGGACATGTCAATTGCCCATGGTCCGTGGTAGAGGGAATGCGTGGTTTGCCTCCGTGGCCGGAGTAGCCACGCTGGGAGCTGCTCGGTTGAATCCCTCCCCACACACTCCACCTGAGTGGGTGCTCAATGAGTGCCACCCAGAGGCCATGGATGACCCACCCCCATCGCCTTGCTTGTTTTAAAACACCCATAGATAGATTTACATTCTGTTCACAGCTTGAGGTGTTGGGCTGCATGCAACGATGCTTCACAGGGACAAATGGGAAGGGCTCTGTCCTTGGCATCATGAAGGGAGAGGGGAAAGTATCCAGTAGATACGCATAGTCGTCTGATCCCTTAATATTCAGACTCCCTGGTCAAGAGCATGAAGCAGAGTGGGAAGTCCACTTACTGTGTGTGAGCGTCACAAAATCTGCCAATCACCTCACACAGCAGAACCACACTGGTTTGGACACCCCTCTTTAGCCAGAGAAGATAAACAAGGCTAACATCTCCTTGAGACCATATTTCTCCTTGCAGGACCTCCAAATGCATACGCCTGTCCAACTTTGGTTCTGCTACTGCACGATTGTCTTTCTAAACAATGTCTAGAACATTTCCAGCTGTAATCAGGTTTAAAGGTTGAACAGTACCTGACATCCATTTTTGAACACATCATATGTGTATGCATGCTTAAAAAAATAAATTTAAAAAATCCATAATTTATTGAAAGAATTATTATTTTATTTTTACTTTTCACAAACTATAATACAGTAAGCATCAGATATAAGTAAGGGGGCAAACAGCAAACAAATACAAGTCATTACAAGACTATCACAATACAGCATGATTTTTTTCAAAAAATGACAGCATGCCAGATGAATGTAATATTTCCAGTGCCCTTTCCCTCGGGACAGTCAATGCAGCTGCTATAAGTAATCAAGTTAACAGTAATAGTGTAGATATTTATTTATTTATATTTTTATCCTGCCCTTCCCTAAAAAGCTCAGGGCAGCTAATGACCTATATAGGGACACACAGGCCTATATATGACCTATATAGGGAAGCAGTAGGCATGGGGCACGAGGTTATAAGGCACCATCTGGTCGATCTTTCTAGGATGAGTTTCAGGAAATGATGCCAGCTGATGCGGTGAATGTCCTGGGGTCTGTTAGAGCCACTAGTTGTGAACTAGATCCATACCCGTCCTGGTTGGTGAAAGCCCCAGGGAGACTTTGGGGACGGTGCTGGCAAGGGTAGTGAACGCGTCCCTTCGGCAGGGGAGGCTGTCACCCGGTCTCAAGGAGGCTGTGGTGCGCCCCCTGCTGAAGAAGCCATCGTTGAATGTGGACACACTCGCCAGCTACCGACCCATCTCTAATCTTCCCTTTTTAGGGAAGGTTATTGAACAGGCAGTGGCACTGCAGCTCCAGGCACATTTGGACAGCATCGGTTTCCTGGACCCTTTTCAATCTGGGTTCCGTCCCAGCTATGGTACTGAGATGGCGGTGGTGGACTTGGTGGATGATCTCTGCTGGGAGATGGATGCAGGATGCTCAACATTCTTGATCCTGCTAGATCTCTCGGCCATGTTTGACACCGTGGACCATGGGCTGCTGCTGAGATGACTGCAAGACCTGGGAGGTCTGGACGGGACTGTCCTAGGGTGGTTCCACTCATTCCTCTCAGGGAGAAGCCAGCGGGTGGTGCTGGGGGCTGAAACATCAAGCCCCCAGGCCTTGACCTGTGGCGTTCCGCAGGGTTTGATCTTCTCTCTGCTATTATTTAATGTATATATGCAGACCCTGGAGGAGATCATGAGAGGGTTCGGGGCGCGATGTCACCAATATGCTGATGATACTCAGCTGTACCTCTCATTTTCAACTGACCCAGGTCCTGCTGTCTCTTTACTTTCCCAATGTTTGGCGGCCATGGCAGATTGGATGCGGCAGAGCAGACTGAAGCTTAG